>JAABKK020001966.1:0-29308 GCA_011634745.2 Catotricha subobsoleta
ATAAAATATCGTTTGTGAAGGTTCACAAGGAATTCATTTTTGATATTCTCAGGGTATCGTTTGTCACACAATTAAATTATTCCATCCCTGAATGGATAAATCAAAAATTAGCACTTTTGGAAAAGTATTTTTTTACTGAAAAGTAAAAAAATAGTTCAAAATAGTATTTCAAATATATCATTTTTATTTTAAATACTTTTATTTGGCATACGACGAGGTCTGCATTCTAATAAATTCAACATAAATTGCATATTGATGTACATAAAACAACCTCACTCGGATGGGCCTCTAATAACATTTTTAAAAACTATTAAATATTAACATAGATAAAAAGTTATCAATGATGAGAATAATAAGATATTAAATGTTAAATGAATCAATTATTTATTTATTTTTAACCATTCTAAACATTTATAGTAAATAACAATAATTTTCTTTAAATTATTTAATATGTATTTTAATTCAATTTTTCGTCGTACATTTTAATTTGTTTTGTGTTCTGTAAATTGTTAAGTTCATTTTAAATAACGAATAATAATTATTTAATTACTAATTAAATTATCTATATTTACTGTCAAATATAGAACCGAATAAATATAAGTAGTTTATGAAACAGAAAATATATAAATAAATAACAATATTTTAATTTAGCCGAAGCACGATAACATAAAAGCAAGCTAAAAATAAAATTATACCTATTTCGAGCTAGTTTAAATTTACTACAATCGAACTTTTATTAATATGTAGAAAAATTCTTAAGAAAATCATGAGCTTTAATACTATATGTATACAAATGTACTAGTACATGTACCTGTACTATAAACACGCACGACAGATTCTCCAATAAAACCACAAAAATGTTAATCCTAAATATACTTTACTTTATAATGTTATATTTAATATTTTTCATATATTTGTATATTTAGTAGTGCTAAGAAAGTGCACGGCTAATAAATAAGTAAGAGCTGGCCAATGGTATAACTTACAGCCAGTAATTACATAGAGTATTTAACGAGTAAAATAGTTTTTTTTTTCTTTATATTAGCCAAATTATTTTAAAGATTGGTAACTAATACCACCAATCAACAATGCAACATATCGTAAAATAAAACGCGTAATTAATAATAGGTAGTTAACCTAGTTATATATCTGTTTAAAATATAAATAATAAATTTGATGAAAATCAAACAAATATTGTTAATAGTTAATAGAAAATGAAAATATGAATTCAATATTACAATACGATATTGTAATGAAAGTCTATTATTTCAGGAAAATTTGATATTATTTGTATGATGATAATAATGATAAAATGATATCTGTTTTAAACTACAGAATTCAATATAAACTAATTATATATAATGTATCTATTAATAAATTGTTATTTTACGTTTTACGTAATTATTTCCTGAGAGTGATTTTAATACAATTGCAGTATAAATACACAATATCTATTTCATAATTGGATTGGCTATAAAAAATTAGAAATAATAATACATACCAATAATGTTTCCTTCTTTTTATATTGCAACATGTGGGCTTTGATAATAATATTTATCCACATTCATCACCAAAAACATTTAAATGTAAATGATCTGAAGTGCCCGGTGGTAGTTCACCATCTGGGTTTCTCCTCTTATTTCGTTCACTAATCTTAGCAAATAAAGGTTCAGTTTTATCCAGTAATTCTTTGACAATCTCATTAGCTGCTCCACATTGTATCCCCATATGAGCACAGCAAATATTTTCAAACGGCCAATCATTTAGTAGATTTTGTACCCAATCACGAAATAGATATGGAGCCTCTGCTGTTGGATATAGTCCAACATTTTTAAGCGATGGATGAAATGCAATTGTGCCATCCTTAAAACCAATTAAATTTAGCAAAAATCCTGGTTTCTCAGCATACATGATTGTATCATCAACGTGAAGAGTTTTAGATGCTGGATGGTAAACAAATACACTTGAAAAATGATTTGTTGACTCAGGTTGAGGATTAGCAAATTCAGCTCCTAAAAATTAAACCATTATTTATTTTATATGAAAATGCACTAAAAATATTATCGATTTTAATAAAAGAAATTAAAAAAAAAAAACTATACCAGCTGGAATACGCATTTCAATAACTGGTTCCCACTTTTTTCTTATTTCACAATCTTCCAGATTTCCTGCCCATGGAATATCCGTTAGGCGACGTAAATGTCTTGGTGTTCCATAATATTGTGCTTTTGGATAATGTTGATAAAAAGCAGGAAAGGATAATGTATGGAATGGATGAGTAGCAATAACAGCTTCAATATTTTCTCCGTTATTTGTTAATTCATCAATTTCTTCACGAAGACGATCATTCATTTCAACTGTATCAATAAAAAGATATTTTCCATTTTCCAATTGAACAATTGACATTTGTGTTTCAATGTCAACCACTTTAAAAATTTTGAAGTGACCTCGTACATTCCAAAAACCGGAACCAATTTTCTTGATATGCTCAACGATATCTGTAGTCATTTTAGGAGATTTAGAAATAAACTGATAATTAAAAATTACTGATGTCCCAGATTTTAATTAAACAATCTCGAAAATTTAATGAGAGAAGTGTTTGTTGTGCGAACAATAAAATCACTATGGAAGCAATCAATAATATAGAGTGTGTTCTGTACAATGTTTTATCGATGATGCAGATTAGTTAAAAAAAAACAAATCAACTACTGACCGTTAAACCATACAAATATTCAGTTATATTTTTATTTATTCAAATCATAAATTAATAAATAATTAATAAATATTAATTTAGAAGTCATTTTTCGTTGAATTCTAGTTCAAAAAAATTCGAGACAGTTGATTTATAAAAATAGTTACATTGAAAATTTATTGTTTTACCAGAGAATATTTTGTACATATTCTTTATTTTTACTCTAGATTCTCGCAAGAACGTTTTGCTTCCATATAAAGTTATATTTTTTTGTAAGTATAACAGTTTTTCAGATCGAAATATTTACTTTGTTTAGTATTTTATATGTTGACAAATCAATAGAAATGTGTTGCATATATAAACTAAATACATATTTGTTCCATACCATGACGGGCAGAATTTTTTAAAAAATTTATTCAATAAATAAATATTAATCAATCATTACCGAAGCCATAAAAAATCTTTCATTAAACGTAATTAAATCGAATTATTATTATATTATTGTACATTATAACAATAATTAAGCAAACTACAAGATCTGATAGGCAATAAATATTCAGTAAAAACAAAAAAAAAAAATAAAAAAAAATTATGTCAGAAGTTTGTACATAAATATATTAAGGGAGGGTGGTTAACTACAGCACCTACATTATATCAACAAAATTCATCATTAATTATTTTCTTGGACATCACATTAATAATTTTTTAATATAATTACATATAAACAATGTAAGTTCAGTACAACAGATATTAATTTACGATTATTTACAGTCAGCCATGATAAAAAAAAATCCTGTTATTTAAGGGAAAATAAAAATTCAATAAAAATGTATTTCAATTATATTCATATTTATTTCGTTCAAATATATTTATTGTAATCTTAATATTTGTATATCTACATTCATTATATTCATTTAATAACAAGCAATAAACATTATTAAATAAACAAATTTTGTATTATCATTATTTTGTTTCTTTTGATTCTTTTCTATGTATAGATAGATATAGATAATTGAATAATCAATTTAACCCCAGTATATGCCATATTATATAATATAAATGAATAATGGAGTCTGCTGAATTCCATGTCATAAGTTGGTACTTAAAA
The DNA here is from genome assembly GCA_011634745.2 of Catotricha subobsoleta. Taxonomy (NCBI): domain Eukaryota; kingdom Metazoa; phylum Arthropoda; class Insecta; order Diptera; family Cecidomyiidae; genus Catotricha; species Catotricha subobsoleta. The sequence goes on from JAABKK020001966.1 coordinate 3,801, forward strand.
AGAAAATGATTAAAATATATTACTTGTTCCTTCAGCCACATAATCTAACCAACATATAAAAAATTCTGGTTTTATAAGATTTTGACGAATAAATTCGAAAATTAGAATTTGAAATGGAACCACTTGAATGTAATCTTAACACCACACCATATGATGTGCACATGCATTAAAAATTAACACTTTTATATTTTCTCGAATATTTTTATGTGATCATCACTTAATATTTGAAATAATGAGGAAAATTTGAAAGCGTTTTCTTTCAGATATTTATTAAATGAAAAAATCACGTTATTTAATTATTATTAAACTGAATTTTTAAAGAATTACTTTCATCGAAATTTTCCAAATATAAATCTTTCATCACAAAATATAATATAATTTTATTTGAATCACATTATTATAGGTACAGCACTATTAATATTTTTTTTATTTTGGACGTATCAAGCGTTTCTGTAATTTAATTTACATACCGTAGGGTGACAACTATAGAATAAGACATTTCAACATTTATTTATTTAAAATAAAAAGTTTAATTTTAAACTTTTCGTATGCTTGCGATAAAATGAAGCAAAAGAAGTGGATGAATGCTGATTCCATCGTTATCACCCGAAGGCATTTTTTAACAGTTTTATATTATTTCGTTATTAGTTTTATGTTATTTTTCTGAACATTCAGAGTATTTTTATAAACAAAATTGTGTAAAATGAATGTAGGAAAAACATTTTTTTTTATTTAAATATTGTTTATATTCAAAACAATGACTTTAATTAGAAAGTAATAAACTTAAATATTACCATACAAATAATATATAACTTATTTTATAATAGAATGATGAAAATGCAGATACATTTTTAGAGAGGATTTTCACTGGTTTTTTGTAATTAAATCATTCTTGTTTTGCAAATCGTACGATAAAAGTTATGTTAGTTAAGAAGATAACTAAAAATATAAAGAAAACAGCTGTTTATAGCTGTAAAAGATGAAGGTGTTAATTTAAATTAGATATTTAAAAAAAATAATAATAAAATAAATATTGAATATTACCATAAACGTTAACTTTACATTCTAGACAACTAAAATTACTGGCAATAATTTACATTTCAAAATTATAACTAAAACTATACTCTGAATAGGAAACAAATCGGTTCTTAGTAGTATCAAACTAATGCTAATAATTATACATATATTTATATATGTATATTTATATTCTTAAATATGTATTTAATAAAATAAAATGTCCACTAATTATTATTTGGATGCTCTAGCGCGATCAATATTAAGTCTTTCCAAATCGGAGAAACCGAGTATACTTTCAATTGCATTCAAATGCCCTTGACTATTTTCCTTATCGGTTAGAAAATAGTATACAGCGCTCTTCAAGAATTGTAATGTTACTTCTGGGTCTACTTTGTTTTTGCTTTGCTGGGCATCAATTAAACGACGATACATTGTCTAAAATATGAATAATGATTAATTAAATATAATTGAAATATATGAAAATATATACAAATTGTTCACATTTCTAACTATATTTTAATAATAAGCAATAATAAGAACTATAGTTGTGTAATAAAACATTTAATGTGATATAAATATTATTTAGTTATTTTATTGTGTACCTGTACAATGTCGTTATATTTCAAGAATATAATTTTACGATCAATTATTTAACAGAATTATATTTAAATGAACTAAATGAGAAAGTATGATTCATCTCAAAGCATAATTCCACTAGATGATGGGATATTTAAATAATGTGCAGTTATGTGAGCTATCGAAATAAATACTTCAATAAAACACATGAGTATTTAAAGTGTTTGCCTGAATAACAACAGTAAATGTCGATATTTTTTAACTTATAAATAAATTTATGAGAATTAAAATTCATATCCAAACATAATTTTTATTTATTTTCGTTAAAAGTGCAACAATGAACATTATTAAACTATAGCAAATGGTAATGTCGTTTTTACGAACATTATTTGTACTATACTTCGTTTGTTCAACAATTTAGGCAAAAGATTTAATAGGATGCTTGGCTACAGATAGTATGATTTTATGTACAGTAAATGATTTCTTATTATACCCATAATAATGTAAATGAATTTACAAATGTGATGAAAAGCATGCACTATAAAAAAAAAAAAAAATAAAGAATAATAATATTTAACAATATTCAACGTATAAAGATTTCTATATCTAATAGCTACTATTAATTCCTCATTTAGTTGTTAATATATATTAAATAACCAAAAAATAGAGAGGCATTTTGTAGTTGTTTTATTTTGTGATTTGTTACTATTTTATAATAATAATCAAAAATCACAATATTACGAACCTTTCTCGCGCCAAGTAACCATAGTGAAATTGCTTCTTTTGCACTAAGAAGTACTTGAGAATTTCCTGTATCTGATGTTTCATAATGTGCATCCTAATGATTTTTAGAAATGTTATTTTTCTATTAAATTTATAAATTCTTTTTAATTCAAGGACAAGGAAAATTAAAATTTTTAATATATTTAACGTCCGTCGTACAGATTTTTTTTTTTTATATGATTACATGACTACTCACAGAATTTCAGTTAATTAAAAGAATTTTTATGTTAAACTATCAAAAAAATAATATTCAAATTTGAAAATTTACCTAAAACAATTGCTTAAAAAATAAATAGAGTTTGTGGTAAAATGTCTGAATGTTAGTGAAATTATAGAACTGAAATATGATATATTATCTAATTAAGTAAATGATTTGAAAATTGAAATTGAGATGATTAATTATACAACACTCATGGTATAAGACTCCACAAATTAGTTAGCGTAAACTTGAGCAAAATACCATTATTAATTAATTCCTATTATAATAGCATATTATTGCCATACCCGTAAATTGTCCAATTCATTCTGAGTTATTTGAAGTTGTTGAATTAGTTCAGGAACGGAAACTCGACTAGGTGCTTGTTGAGCAAACTCCATGACCTTTAAAATACAATGTGAAAATATATAGCATTAATATAGATAATATTGAAAAATCGATATCCTATTTTTATCAAAAATATCAAAATTCTGAAATTACTTTATCAGATTGGGCTATACGCTCAGCTTCTTGACCTTTAGTATACATATGAAGATACATTTTATTTTGTTTATCTTCTTGTTCCTGCAATTTTTGCTGCAATTCTTCAAGTTGCTTTTCCAATTCATGAATTCTTTCCTTAGCCTAATATGTAAAAAAGTTATAATTTCATTCTGAATTTTACCAACATATTTTAATAGAATAGAATAATGTGAGTATTGTAATATTTTTACCTGTTCATAATCAGGAACCAAATCAACATATCTGGTATTACATTCAGCTAATTTTTGTAATAATGCTTCTACACGATCGCTGTGTGAAGTTTTAACATCAAAAGCATCTTCATCGTTCTTACGAATTAATTCTTCGATACGTTGTTCATACATTTTAACTAAATCTTGTCGCTCTGGATCATAATTGGTAGAACATGCACCCATATCACATGAAGTTTGAACAAATGAATCTTTTGAATGTGTCGATGAAGTTGTAATATCTTCAAAGTGTCCTGAGTCAGCATACGAACTTTGCATTTCTGTTGAATTTGACATTTTATCAATGTACTGCACTTGAGTAACACCACTATGTAAAACATGTCGTGGACTGGATTTAGTCAGACAATCGTCGGTCATATCAACAATAGGTGAAACATCTTGTGATGTTTTTAAATCATTATTTTCACGAACTGTTACCGCATCACTAGAATTAGAACGATCTTCTGGTGAACTAAGTGATGCCTTAAATAGACGTAATTCTACAACCTCTTTGGTAAGTCTTAAAATTTCACTATCTCGTTGTTCCAAGTCTAAGCGTGCTTGTGAAAGCAACATTTTTAATCTTTGTATGTGACGCTGAGCACGTTGGGTAGGTGTTAAATATTCTTCGCCTGTTTGTCCCGCATAAGTTGAACAATGCACAACATATTTCATTTTTCTACCACTAAATGTTGTGCCATTTCTAGCTACAAACGGATGTTCACAAGTTGACATATTAGAACGGCCTGATGCCATCGAACTGTAGCTATACATAGAATCTAGGTCATCGTCTCTTACATAACCATTTAATGGTGAATCGGGTGTCACCGGCGGAGTTCTTGGTGTTAGCTTTGTTGGCAGTCCAGGTGGTGTGTAGGGTGTTTGAGGTGTTCTTGGCGATCGTTGAATTGAAGATGTAGAATGATTCGTTAAACTCAAAGACTATATTGGACAGAAAATTGTTTGTTTAATTTTCTTTTTTTATAATTAAGTAAATTTGTAGAAGTTTTATTAAATTTATTAAACAAAATATGTTACAGCCAAATATCTAATTTTGAATTATATTACCTTTCAATAAGGGTTTCATTTTATCGAAAGAAGAAATACAAGTAATGTACGAATCACGTCACCGATGACCTACTCTTAGAGTATTTATATAATGTATACAATAGAGATATTTTCTCTTTCAGCCCCAATGTAAATCTATATACCTTCTCAGAAACACAGGTCTCGTATCTTTTATATTTGTTTTGAATAAATTTACTTCAAAAAGATATGCTTAAGACTTAAATCACCGATTTATAAAATTGCTTATATTAAATAATTTCAAGAATTTTTTTTCTACATAGGTAAAGCACTCGATAATTGAATTCTAACTATGTTTAAAAAAAAAGGTTATATAATTTTTAATGAAATTAAAAAAAACAAAAAAAATAAGAAAATAAAATTTAAGTAAAATGTATTAAATTATTACAAATACGACTTTAAAAATGAATAAAACTCTCATTTTAATTGAAACCACAAATTAACTGCTTACGAAAAATATGATGAGTTGAAAAATCAATAAGCGTTGAAAAAGAAATAGACGACATAAAACACATATAACTTTTTTTTATGCCACATTTTTATTACCATTCCATGTTCACGTTGTTTTGATCCTATCGAACTATGATTCGGGATAACTGCATTATGTACTCCTTTTTTTTTAATTGGACTGGAGGCCCCAATTGGGGACTCCTTAATATGATTACAATTTTCTGCCGTGGTGCTTGCAAATGAATACAATTTTGTACTATTTACTTCTCCCTTGTAATCGGTTTCTGCAAAATCAGTTTGATGATGAACTGAATATTGCATGTCAGATGGGCTGCTACATTTGCGCAATCGTAATGAGAGTGATCTGCGAATCTTTTGAGTAGCCGGTTGTGGAATTCGAGTAATTTCGCATGGTTGCTTATGTTGTTCAATAATTGGACTCGATGATATTTCAGATTGTGTTGTTATTGGTGTCGATGGACTTGTCGACATCGTACGCCTTTTGATTTAATCTGTAAAACAATATTTTGCAATTAATTTGATTTCATTTTTTCAAAAGCAAAATTGTTTTTATGTTAACAAAAAAGTTAAAATCATCGGGAAAGACTAAATTAAATAATGCTATTCAAGTATTATATCTTCAATATTGTTATTGATAATTTATAGTCATATAAAATATTGTAGTTTCTTTATATATGCCTATATGACTTACTCAATAAATAAATATTAAATATAGAACAATTTTTATATAAATTATCGTGTTTATAACGTTATCAGTTCTCGCAATAACTATACAAGCGCATAATGTAAGCATACTTAGCACCTTTTGTCTTAAAATAAATGTAAATAAGTGATACTCGCACTTACTTAAGCCTTATACTCACTCAAACTGTTTTTTTTTCTTTTTTTGTGTGTGCACGATTTTTATTAATAAACTTGCAAACAAAATATTGATAAGGAATTATTTTTAGCAAATCAAACTGATATTTTTGTTCAATTAAAAAATTCAATAATTTTAGAAATTAAGAAATATTATAATTATAATAAATGGTGCACTGCTGGCATAATAGTAATAGAGATAATTATTTATTTTTTTTATGTAAGGTATTTTGTAGAAAGGTATAGCGCATGCGTGTCTGCTATATGCCAAACTTACTATTTACACAAAAATACTACAAAAAAAAAATAGCACGCGATTAACGTTTAATAATTACAACAATAACAACAAAATTAGCAACAACAACAACAACAACAAAAACAGCTGATAAAATAAATATAATAAGTAACCACGTAAAATAAACTTAATGAAAAAAAATATACTATAATTATTGTTATGGTTGGTTGGTTGGTTGACTTTTTAAAATATCTATTCGATCAGGTTAAGTATTACATTTTCGATGTATAACTATTATATTTCACAATATTTTATCTATAAAAACAGATAAATCTCTGTTATAGAAGTAACTTCAAAAAACATATACCCAATTATTCATAAATCTACCAATAAATAAATAATTCTTACCAAAAGCTGTTTGTCTTATAAAAAAAATAATCTATTCTTATTCTAACACCTAAGTAGATACCAATTCACTACATTTTAAATTTAACATAATATTCATTTTTCAATTAAACTTTTTCAAATTATTATTATTAAGTATTTTTAATTAAAAATATATACAACCAGTCTAAAGAAACATTATGTTACAACTGAAGAATAATAAAATCAAAATAACTCTCATATAATTACGCAAACCGATCCACTTTAACTATACGATAGACTTTTAACAAATACTTACATAAATAATTTACTATTATGTAGTTCAAATTACAAAACGGCTTACGGTTTTCATACTTATTGCAATAAGCCATTTATAAAATTTCGTGTTTTTCATAAAAGATTCTATGTTTGTGTGAATTAAAATTATTCGCCTAATATTTTTATTTACCCATACATACTTGGTCAAAGCCTACATACAGTAAACTGTTAATAAGTTGGATGTTTGCTTAGGATTTTTTTTTCATTTATATATAAGTATAGAGAATAAAAAACAACATTTTTTAAATTCATATTATTGAATTTAAGCATTTATAAGTATAATAATTACTTACAGTTGATTATTATGTCCTTTTCCTGTGTGTCATTATACGTTAACGTTATGATTAAGGATATACCACATTGTAGTAGCAGTAAAGGCTTCTTCAAATATCCTATATCCACCAGATCGTCTCTTGAGATATAAGTTACAGGGGCTCAATTACGTTTTTAAAGGGACTATCCATTCGAAAAATTTATTATAAATTCGAGTGTGTCTGGTGCGTGGGATCTCAGCGCTCACTTTCTTATGTTCAAAGATGTCCCGATAGTTACTCTTACTGTCAAAATGACAATATATTTCACGATTTATTTTCTGTCGTACGAATTCACTTTCTCTTAATTTTACCGTTTACAGATGTTTTACTGTATCCATATTCTTCGGTTATAGCAATATATTATGGCGAATACATATAAGATAAGTATACATATTTTCTATTACATATACTGAATTAAACATGTATAACAAATAAAACTGTACAACATTCAAAACTCCAATACTTTCTTTCTTCTTATATTTTAGAGCGCTTATTTTAAACCCATAATGGTCATCTAATTTCTAATTATTTCAATTTTAATTTTTCCAGTGAATCAATATCACTTATTTAATTTAAGTAAATGAGGCGAAATTCGGTATATCTTTATACTCTGTGCCTAACTGGAATGAAAAAAAAAAAAAAAGAAAGAAAATTTCATAACTATTTACAGTTGTTGGCAAAGCAATCTATAAGTAAAATTTTTTATTCCGTTCTCTATTATTTCAGAAATGCCATTGAAATTTTTGAGAATAATTTACAAAATTTAGCATAATATTGATTGGTTTTGTTAAGAAATTAAAGAAAAAACATCTCAAAACTATTCAGCAAATAAAATATTTTGAATTTATAATTACGATATTTTTCAATGCAATTTGATGGAATGACCAAGTAAAAAATGTCTCTTAAGAACAACGCACCGTATAATAAATTACACAATAAACAAAACTAATTACTTATGTCTCAAAATAATTATATAACGCAGTTGTAATTTATGTACAAAATACAACTCACATCATTATTTAAAAAAGTAAATAAATATATATATTGCGTGTATTTGTATTGTGCTTACCTGCTTACAATAAAACGTATGACATGGAACACAATAAAGTAATGCATTTTTTTTTGTATAAATTGTTGTATGCTGTACTTAATTCATTTCAAAACAATATTTTCTGTAAATTCATCAAATACGGATATATATAACATAGAATTACAGTTTTTTTTTGCTATATGTTTCTTTTTTAAATAAATTTTGGAATTTAATTTAACATTAAGAAAAAAGGTGCAATGCTAAGATATTCCCATAACAATATATTTTTTTCTATAAACTTAAACGAGTAAATATAAATATTTGCTTATGATTATTTCTCTATGCTTAAATCATTTTCCCTTAAATTATTTTATTCATATTTCTGTTTAATTTTTTGTAACAAAATTTGTTGATATTCTGTAATTCCAGAGATATTTGCAAAAGCAGAGATTTCTCGGCAAACTGATGGACAATCCTTTTTTGATTTGCAAGCTAAAATGAGACTTTCAACTGAATCGATAAAAAATTTCGTATGACCAAATTCATTATCTTCACATTTTCGTTCACCAGTATTCTTATCACTTATGAATTTTTCTAATAATTTAATGTTCGACGGTGATTGTCTTGATGGTGGTAATTCCAATAACAAAAGTAATAAAACTCTTGATATTTCATTTGTTTTCAACACATCAATATATAAATGATCGACTTTGCGTTCGGTAATATCATCAAAAATTTCTGTTAATTTCTCAAGAGCGCAAACATAGTCCTCGGTACGAATACATTCATTTGATGCTAATTCTAAATCATAAATTCGATGTGCCGGTGATACAAAATTACTCGTTAATTCACAATTTGGATGAATTCTTTTCATTTCACGAATTATGGCCGCTTTCATGACAGAATCATCATCTAATTGGGATATAGCCTGATTGTAACAACTGAGCGCACCCTCCAAATGCTCATGAGCATTGCTACGTAAATTCAATTTGTTTATTTCTTGATCGGCTTTAACAAATGCTCGTGCCGACTTTAATAGAAAATGGACTTCTGATAATGAATTGTTTAAAGCTTTTTCACATTTCGATGCACCCAAATAACATAGGCCTGCGTATTCGTAAAGATAACCGTTTGTAAATTGTACAGCTAATTGTTGAAATTCATCGGATACTTCGGATACGTTTGGAGCAAAACGTCTATACAAAAAAATAAATGTGTTTTAATTTTTTTTTTTTTTTGTTTCTTTATAGAAAGTAATGGTTGCAAATACATAACATTTCTTACTTAAAAACAACTCGTTGAAACTTTCGTAATTTACTTATTGCCACTTTATACTGAAATAGCAGATCTTTTGGAAATTCTGTCATGGTCGTTTTTTAAATAAATAAATCTAAGAAATTTAATATAAATACTAAAGCTGAAATATTTGTTTATGTTTTTCAAAATCAAATATAATTGTAAATAAACATGATGATTTTGACATTTATATATGTGTTCGAATCACGGACATATTCAAACGATGGCAATACGGACAATCTCTCCACAAAATAAATAACTGAGCGTAATGTTTTATGTTTTTATGAAAATCCACCTAAAATCACTATATTTTGACATCCCCGTAAAATTCAATTTTTTCTCGAGAACAAGAATGATACATCTCCAAATTTTGAGAGGATTTATGTGATGAGACGCTATTAACAAAGTACAAAACAATATTTTTCAAACGCGTTTTTCGATTAAAGAAGAACAGTTTTTTGGAAAAGTTGGAAAAACTTAAATGATGAAAAACCATTTTTGGAGATTTTTTTTAAACTACAATTCATTACTAGACTAACGCGCTCTAGATCAATATAACATCGTTCCAAGTGGCTCTCAAGCTATGATTTTTCAAAATTTGGTGCTCAACGATTTTTTGACCATTTCGTGGTCCGTTAAACTGACCAAAACTAAATTTATGATTCTAGTGGATAAATGATCCTGAAGATGTCCTTTATCATTTCCTGTATATCCTTTAAGCCGTAAAAACTTTGACTATGTATACTATGGACTGCTAACATCACGATTTATTTTCTGTAAAAGGCACACTTGCGCCCCACTAGGGACTAGTGGTATTTTGGTGTTCAAAAAATGAACTAATATAACATTTGTATCTCGTCCCATGCTAGTTTTAGTTCATAAAATGACCGCGGTCACTAGTGGGGCGCGCAAAATTGTCCAGAATTTATAATATCATTTTTGTATGCAAAATGAACCACGTTAGCAGTCCCTAGCATACATAGTCATTGACTTTAAATTGAGGTTAAATTATCTGCTATTATTTTTTTTGTAATATTGGTGCACTGTAAAATTGGAGCGCTGTTTAATATGTCAAAAACAGGGAATAGGAACTTTCGTTTTTGCGTTCCGGTTCCAGTTCCAACTCCGACCTGTCAAGAAAATATTGTTCCCGTTCCGTTCCAAGTTCCAGTAAAAATCGATAAAAAAAACTCTATTCAGTTTACGGAAATATGATAACTTAAATCAGGCCGTCTTCGAGCAATGATTTTAGATCACTTTATATTACTTTAGAGAAACTTTTATGTCAAAAGTTCTATGAATTATGACTTATGTCATGAATTATTTAATCACGGAATAATACTTTGATGTAAACCACACTAATCGCAGCGAAGATGCAGCATAAACATTTTTTTTTTGACATTAGATGGCTGAGATTTTTCATGAAATTAACAATAGAGCAGTAACTATTTTATTTTATTTTATTTTAAAACAAAACTAGATTTCTAATTATTGGCTTAACTAAAGTCTAAAATTTATTATATTTTGCCCGCGATTTTAAATATGGTTTGCATAAAATATTTATCTTATTTTAATTTAATTTAAATTTCTAATTCACATTTTCAGAAATGGGGATAAAACACATAAAATTTGTAGCAAGAACCGTGCTGGTTGAAAATAACAATGTTGATGAGGGTTGCCGTATTTTGAATAGAGTATTGGGAAAAGAAGGAATATTAGACCAATACCGCAGAACACGTTTCTATGAAAAACCATATCTAGTAAGGCGTCGTGTCAACTTTGAAAAATCCAGAGCCATTTATAACGAAGACATGAATCGTAAAATTGCATTTGTGCTAAGAAAAAATCGTACTAATCCATTTCCAGGCTATCTATAAAGGGGTATCAGAAACGATCATTTCAATTTGTAGCTACACTTAATTCTAAATAAAAAAAATAAAATGTATTGAAATCATTTTAGTATTTCTATCAATTCAAATATTTATTTTAATCAATGGACCTATTAAAATTCCACTTAAAATGAATCAAATTTTTGGTAGTTACGGTAAGTATGCAAATTAGTTGCGAAATCCATAGAAAAAGAAACGAAATTTAACAGGAGAGAAAGAAGTTCGTACAAAATATATTAATATTTCGCATGTCATTCCGTTAGTATTTCGCTGAGAAGTAAACGTTTCATTCCCATCGAAATATCTTGCAAAATAAAGTTTCTATGGACTTCTTTCAGCTTTTTTCTCTTCTGTTAAATATCGTTACGTTTCGTTCCTTTACATTGAATTTGTCAACGAAAATTTTTATCATATTGGGAATGTTAGGAAAATTCGAAATTAGTGGTAAGTTTGCTAAAATGAGAATATATAAATTATTAAATACTTAGTGTAAGTTGTGTTTGCCTTCGTGGTGAGACTTAAAATAAAATCTAGCAAAACACAAAAATCCAGTCTGTTTCTAGATTTGCTTATAGATTTGCAGTCGCTGTTGTGTTTGTGGAGATTAACTTCACCGAATTGGTTCAAGAAAAAAACAACCATACATTTACTTTTATGAAAAAAACCGACTGTAATATTAATATGGAAATAAAACTAAATGTAATTGTATATAATTCCAAATCGGATGCTTGGTATCTAATCCAAGAACCAAACATAATTAAAACTTTAATAATGATAAAATTCTTTATTTAATTTTTTATTTCGTAAAGCAAATGAAGAGTGAAGATATTATACTTAAATGAATATTATTTGAATTAAATGATAGAATTTTTTGCGTTTTTTATTTTTTTTTATTTAAGTTTTAAAGAGGCCTTTTACACATTAAGGCCAAATAATATCCTGCTCCCAACATTATATATATTTCAGATTATTCTTGATGTAGTGTTAAGCTCTATTGCTTAGGCAACCTAAGTTAGATTTTCTATTTTTTGAACCAAATTAAAAGTAGGACAATAAGCGACTATCTGATTAAAGTGGTACGCAAAAATGTAAGGTTAAAAACCATATTATAAATGCGTCTTCAGAATATTTATAAATTATTATGAATTAATAATTATTATGCCAATGCCAAGCGTGACAAAGAAAAAATCAGTTTTATGTTATATTTAAATTATTTGAAATTAATCAAATTAAAAATTAATATTATTAACTATTTGATTTCAATAATTATTCTCGGAAACTATAAAAAAATTACCAGTTGTTTTTAATCCGGGGTAGAATGGTAATCCGCTGGCTATTAAGTAACTTTTTGAGATATTTTAACAGTTTGTGATTTTAAGAAGATCTGTTTTGGTCTCGAGGTAAAAGTACCGCTAGATAATGGTAATCATAGTTCTAGGACGCCTATATCTTTACTTCGGGATGTCGGAGGAAACTCATATAGGCTATTTTTTTTATAAGTTGGAAATGTCAGCGATAAAGTGATTAGAACTAAATAGCATTGGAGATGTTAAAAATGAAAAAAAAAAAATAATACTGGAATCTAATTTTAGATCAGTGCACGTATCTTTCAAATGCGCCATATATGAGCTACCAAAGCCAAGATATAGGTAGGTGTCCTAATAAAGGTTTGCATTCTCTGTTATTGAACGGTACTTTTACTTTCAAACCAAGCAGTTCTTCGTAGAATCCTTAAATTAGTTCTGTACAAAATATCTCAAAATATTACTTAATAACTGGACCATTCTGCAACAGACTATGAATTGTATACAACATTAATTTAATTTGATAAAACTCAATATGAAAATAAATAATAAAAACATTTTTCTACATATATATATTTTGTTTAATATAGACACAATTTGAATTTACAGACAATTCCAATAATACTTAATGGAGAACTGAGTAACATTTATAATTCCATTTTATTTTTTTAATAATAATATTTCTTAATAAAATAAAACTTAATACCATAAATTCGTTATTTTTATATTAGGGATTATTTCATTATATTTTCATATTTATCTACAAATTTAATTAAAAAAAAAAAAACAAAAGAAAAATACTCTTTATTTTCTTGGTTTGTTATTATCCCATTCTGACTAAATACCGAGTGTTTTAATCTGTGTTGTGGTGGCTGTCCAATAATTTTTTGTTTTTTTTTTATTTGGTGCTTTTATTGTATTTTATTTTCTAATAATTTTTTTGTTAATTTTTCAGGTCATACTTTTCGTTCCTTTTATATTTTCAATCAGTACCCGTGTTCTTGTGTCCCCTAGAAAAAATCAAATCAAATCGGATTCTAGTAATGTTTATTCTATTTTAATTTTTCTTTTTTCTTTTTTTAAATCTACATTTTCCAGCCATTTACTTAAAATTATTGTTATTCTTATTTAAGGTAAAACGATGTTTAAAACGCATAAAAATGAAATCAAAAGAAAAAAAAAGTACTTATCTGAAAATGGAATTATTTCACATTAAAGAAAAAAGTAAAAGTTCACAGGAGCATAAAAAAAGAAATAGATTTACCATGCAATTGTCACAACTCACAACATAAAAAAAAAACGGTTTTACTTTGTATTCAGAAGAGATTTGAAATTATTTTTGGTTTCCTTTTAATTAATATTTTTTCTATAATCAATTTTATTTAATTCCATTTAATTACAATTATTTTTTCTTTGTTTATATTAATTCTATAAATATTGTTTATAAAAATAATAATTGCAGGCCAAAACAATCTGCCTGAGATCAATTAAGAAGAAAACTAATTGAAAAAAAAAAAAAAAACAAAAACAAAATAAAAAATCAGAGATTGACATCAATTTTTAAAATAACGAACCGATTACTTAATACGAATACTAATAATATTAAGTAAGTTTTTGCATAATTTTGTTTTTTTATTTTTATATATTTAAATTTAAATCATAATAAACTGTTGTAATGATTCTGTCCTTTTAATTTGTTAAATTGTTCTACGAACACAAGCGAAGTCAGTCTTTCTGCAAGGACATCTCAATCACTCTAAAAAGAAAAAAATCGAAAAAAAAAAACGAAAAAGAAAAACATTATTAATAATTGTTAATATTTATTGATAATTGTTAATAATCAAATTTACCTATTTATGATTCGTTAGAAATACATTTTCAATATTATTATGATGATAATCATTTTGACGAACATTATCATTTATCATCAATAATTTATTTGGCGACGACTTCCGCATTTCTGCTGTTGAATTATCTGCATTTATCATTAATGGTAATGCGATTGTTTCTGATGAATTATTGTGATGATTGTGACCATTTGTTACCAAAACTTTATGATTATTTAGACCATTTGTTAATTTATTAGAAACAACCGTTGATACGTCTGTTGTCAAATCATTTGTACCATTTACTTTATCAACTATATTTGTAACCGATGGTGGTGCGATGGTTCCATTGGTTTTATTTAATTCAACATCAGTAATTTCATTATTTTCGTCAATAAAATCATCTTTGTCTTCTTCATCCGAATTTGTTTTAGCTTCAACGTTATTCTCTGAGTCCTGGGCGTATTGAAAAAAATGTGTTTTTGATTAGAAATATAATAATATAGTTTTCGAATTAATATAACAATATATAGGTTAGTAAAAAAGCGTTTTTATTTTTTTATTTTTTTCAAGAGACAACATCAAGATTAAGTTATTATCACAAAATATATTTAGACAGTTTCTTTTATTTTGTATATGCTAATTTTAGTGCAATTACTAAACTAAGCAAAAAAAAAAATTCGTAACTATTCTATTCTATTTATTTATTTTTTTTTTCAAAGAACTTTCTATTCTAAGTCAATTTCTTTATACAAAGAACCAACAAAAAAAAATGTATTGATTCTATATTTAAATAAAGTCTATTACCTAAAGAAAAATACTATTTAAGTTTAAATTAATTTTGATAAATTTTCTTCGCAGAATTGCACATAAATAAATTATTTAGCCAAAACATTTTGTTCCTGATGCAGGCTTAGGCTATAAAAATTGTGATTAGAAAAAAGATATATATTTTAAAATTATGTTCAAAAAACCTTCTTTTTTTTTCTTATGATTTGAAGATGCGATATTTAAAAAAAACAAAAATGTTCTAATTATTAGAGTGCATGATGAATGAAACGGTGATTGTCATTAAAATTTTAATTGAAACAAAATGGTTGATGAGTAAAACGATGTTGAGGTATTGTTAAAATTATAGAATATTTTCACGTTGACTGGCTCAATCTAATTGTGGCATTAGTTCTTATACAATTCATGTTAACAAATCGTTTAACTTAAAATTATTGATATATTTTTCGTTAATAATGTGTAGTCTTATAATAAACGTCGCTAGTTGAAGTTATTTTCTTACAACATCGAAATTTTTGCTGAGATAATTTCAGTTTTAGCTGATTCTTTTATAAAGAAATATCTAACAAAACGAATTTCGTTTATTGAAAAAGAAAAAAGAATGACACTATAGAAAGCAGTGTCCAAATTTACAAAACCGCTGCAGTTATTTTAATCGAGGGGCAGGACACAGACCAAACCGTAGCCCCTGATTCTAACTTTTTTTTGGCAACTTTGAAATGTTAACCAAAAGATACCCAATGACTCTAAGATTTGTGGCCCCTGACTTCATCACTTCTGAGGCATTTTTAGAAAAAATATTAAAAAATCGAAATGATTCCAAGACTCCACCAAAAGAGTACAAATGCCTTAAAGACAAAGTGGCCCCTGACTCCAAGTAGTGTCCTACCCCTCGATTTTAACAAATTTTTACTAATTGCATAAAATACGTCACAAAATCTAAGAGCTAAACATTTAAAGATGCAGGTTGTTATAATTTTGTAACTCATTATTTAGACATTTATTATTTTTACGCTTAAAACTTACAAGGCTATAATAATTACTTTTGTAATTAGTTAACAATTTAAAAGATGTTTTTTCTTTTCATCGTACTTTAAATTAATTTCATTAAACTTATTTTTAATTTTATTTTTTTTTTATTTTTAATAAAACTAAAAATCAACTAAAGACACATTGTTCTAATAAGGAGTTTCCTTTCACCTAAATTATTAATTTTTAATTTTTCATTATCTAGCCAGTTGTATCCCAGGCCTAGGCTATTATAACAAACGATTTAAACTGTATTACTACACAACAACAATGATAAGTCCGGTGTCACAGATGTTTTAGCCAATTCAAATTACGCTTAATTTGATGTTATTCAAATTTATATCGCGACTGTTATTGAGAACTTAAGAAGTACATAATGTAAGTTTGTTTTACTCATTATTCGATTGTCTCAAGATAACTGAGAACTGAGACACAAAAAGAAGATACAAAGAGAAATATGACGGTGTGAAATATGTTTTCGTTCTTCCATTGACATAATATCTCTTTAAAGTATTGTTTAAATGGTATTTACTATATACTATAGCGGCCACCACAATATATTTTAATCATGTATTTTATAAAGGACAAGGTCGCAATGTTATGCTGTAGAACAAATATTAGGATAACAATTTCTGTCTTTAGATTGAAGAAAAAAGATCTGTTCTGTCTGTGAATTCAAATCAAAATTATCAAAATATATTAAACGAATATTTTTTTCATTGAAGTCATATTCTATCATGATCAATGCTAAATTTCTAAAGAAAGGATGAATAACGAAAACTATATATGGCTATAGAACAGTTATGGTTTGTTTAAGGACTAAAAGTCTAAATTTATAATAATCGTTTTTTTTTTTTGTTTTCTAATCGACTCAACGGATATAAGCCAGAGTATGTGATTGCATCACAAAAAAGTCCACCATTCCAATTAAATTCTCAATAACAAGTCTCGATGTATATCTAATAAATATCAATATTCTATGCTGTGTCCTGGTACTTTTTTGTAGTAAAAATAATACTTAGTAATTTTTGTTTTTGATTTTTGTTTGTTTTTAAGAGTCGACTTACGACAATGGATCACTCGATAATGCCAGTAAACAGTGCGAAATGCTCGCCAAACGCCCTCCGAATTTATAATAACAAATTTTTGTGTTAAAAATATTGTATTTAAGTTTGGATACTAATTATTTATTTTATTTTTTCAATTTCTTTCTTGTAATGTAAAATGAATGTTAATTTAAAATTTAATTTAAAAATAAATAAATAAATAAGTGAATAAATAAATAAATATATTCGAAAGCATACAAGATAATAAAAAATGAAATATTTTGTTGTAGAAAATAAGTTTTCTAAAATACTTTTAGAAAAGAAAATGGGTTAATTCGTTTTGGAAAATAAATTATAAAAAAAAGGTTATGAGAACGGTAAAAGAAATATTGTCTTCTTACCTTTTTAACTGGTTGTGGTGGAACGGTAAGATGTACTTTATTATCACAATATTTTTGTAACAATTGAATACCATCTTCACGTTTGTTTGAATACCGTGTTTCCCATGCATCTAATAAACGATTATAATATCTTGGATTTTCGGTAAAGTTAAGATACCGATGTGAGGTTGTTGTTGGAAATATACGTTCCAAAGGTGCACAACGCGCTAACTCATCTTCAGTAGTTAAAAGACAGCGAATATCATCGGGTGTTAAATTATCTAAAATGGCATCTAAGTACTAGAAATTCCAAGAAAAAAATTAATTTAATAAATTGTGTCACTATTTTCAGAATAACAGATTCACTAATCATACATCTTCTCTGTCAACCATCATACGTTGAGTAAATTGAGTATGTTTATTACGTTCAGCTTTTGTTAAATTTGTAACATAAAGTCGTTTGTCATAGCATAAGTTACTACCAGGTAATCCTTGTTCTTTCATAATATCTTCTTGTTGAGCAGCTGGTATTCTTGGTGGTACCTAATGAAAATTAACAAAGAAAAAAAATTATTGAAAGAATGCAATAGAAATCAATAAAACATAAAATAAAATCATTTCCTACTTGAAACAACGATGTGTTCAATAGTGCAGTTACCAAAGGACCTTTAACAAACAAATCTAATGGTGACGCTGAATGTAATGATGGTGAAATATTTACTTCCAATAACCACGGTTTTAGATCTGAATCTAATATCACATCAATACCAAATAGTTCAAAGCAATTGTATTTACTGCCTACATTGACTTTAGACATTTGATGAATGGCATGTTCACCGGAGAGTATTGTTCGTAATACTAAATTACGTAATGCACCCCATAACCGATTAACATTTATTCCTTGGCCAGCCAAATACGTCCATAATGATTTTACTGTCCATTTGTGACCTTTACATGCGCCCGCATCTTCATTTTTTGAGTAATTGGCAGAAAGCTTATTGATGCTGTAGTTGGTTAAGTGCATATAACGATCATTAAGTGTATCCGATTTTTCACTGTATTTCACTGAAATTAAATAAAGGTGTTTTATGTTTATTAAATGTCATGTTTGATAGTTCCAAACAGATAAACAAATATAGGATAGGATTACTCATAGTCAAGTAAAAAATAAACGAATTTTGTCAAGTGAATCTATAAATTAAATGATAAAAATAATTTTACAATTAATAAAGTTATATAAATAGTCTATTTAATTGATTATTGTGTTATTAGGTCAATTGCCTTCGAACAAAGTAAAAACCTATATTTTAATTGAATTTGCCAAGAATTTCTATGAATTTTATCAGCTGTTGTTGTATGATACAATATTACAATGAGACGAGTAAAATATTTAAAGTACATATATCAACGATGTTGAATATTTTTAAATCTAATTACTATGAATTGTTTTATATCATTTCACTAAGTGATGTCAATGTCACACTAATACAACAATAATATTAATTGTAATAATTCTAATAGAAATCGATTTGAAATCAATTAATTTGACACCTTTGTAGGAAACGGATATTTAATTTACATTTTTAAAAATGTGTGTTTTGATAGATGTCACGGTCATGTATGTTCATGTGAACGAATAAAATTGAATCAAATTTTTATCTTGTATCGAATGTAAGGAGCTGTTTATAAAAAAAAATATTGCGTTTTGGGATTGATGATACAGAAAAATAAAAAAATTAATACTAATTACGGATTTCCTGTGCATTTAATATTAAACTTACCAGAAGCGAATCTTGCTAAACCATCCGTATGCATATAAACACGCAACGGATTTATTGATGTTACTAAAACGTACAATCTCAAATCAAATTTACTACCATTAATTAACAATGGTCTATCAACATATCTAAAAATGAGAAAAAGGAAACCATAATTGTGAAACCAAGTTAAACTATAGACAGTAAAATATTTGAAATTTACTTTTGTACGATGAGCGGTTTTCGTTTAGGAATTTGTGACCATTTGTTAACTACTTTAATGCCTGCACCACGAGCGGATGCCGGTGGCTTAATAATCCATTTTGTATTTCGTTGATTATATTTTGGCCAAATGCGACGTAATTGTTTTAAATCATGTGGTATAATATATGTGCGTGGCATAAAATTAAATTCCTTTTTGCCATGTCGTGACATTTGAGTTTGTAAATTACGCCAAATACGATCTTTACGACCAATTTGAAAAGAACCAGGCATATGATTAATTTTTTGGTATGATCGAACTGTTTTAAAGCATGGACTTTTCATATGTTTACCCCAAACACCCATCCAATCGTTAGTCTCTGGAAAAAAAAACATATAAAAATCATGTGTTATTCTCAATTTTATAGAAAATTAGTATTTCTTACTTTTTAATAATCGAAAGCCCGAGTTTATTAAAATTTTTCGTATAACAATTGGTGTAATCGTTGTCAGTTTCCATTTAAGAACCTTTGTAATAGCGGCTGGCATTGGTTCACCTTTGTCTTCATGTGATGCAAATGTTATGTATGGAGGCACATGTGAAAATAGACTCGGTGAGAGTGGGCTTTTTGATGAAGATCGTCCATACACGCAATCAGCTATCATTGTAACGGCAGGTAATTGTGATCTGTCAGCAATAATAGAAATACCATTCGATACAGCATTTGTGTCAACGGTAGATTGACCAATTTGAAAACTATCTTCAGAGTCTGACATTGAATCATTGCAATCGTCATCAGCTACTTCTACAAAGACAAATTAAATTAAATGTATTTAGACAATTAAAAATATTATTTCAAAATATATCACAAAAAAATTACCAGCAAAGTCATCATCTTCTTCTAAGCTGCTATATTCGGTCTCAGATTCTTCGCCATTTTTATTAACATCTGCAACGTCACAATTCCCATTTATCTTGCTGGTCGCAACCGTCGATGGAGTCGTTGGTGACGAACATTCAACTGGAATTGAAACTACCATTTGTGCTGATGTTGTAGTTGCTGATGTTGTAGTTGCTGTTGTTGTAGATTGTTGTTGCTGTTTTGCTTTTAAAAACACCGAATTTCTTGATTTTAATTTTTTTATTCCATTCAATGGTTTGGTTGGATGTCGTGGAGTACAAGCTTTCTGGTGATTATTTACTATATAATATTTTGTAAAATGTTGATTGGAAACTTTTGTTGGAGATAAACTTCTGCCACGATTTGCAATGGAATTCTCTGATGGGTTGAGGCTTCGTGCTAGTGATGGTATTGTTAGACCGTTTTTGATTGGATAATTGACTGTTTTATCGTCTCTTGCACGCTTTAACAACAACTGAAATACAATTAATTTTTAAATAAATTGCTACAGCGCTATAAAAAACAAAAAAAAAATGTAATCGACCGATTAATCTTTACTAAAATGCATAGTGTATTCTGTTGCTAACTACTACCACATCAAATACCCAATACATTGAATAGATTTTTTTTGTGTTTCTAAATTAATTCTATTTAAAAACATATTACAATTGTGAATATACACGAATTCAACATCTGTATACATTGTGCAAATCAATTAATGATCATTTTATCATTTTCTATTAGAATTAGGTTTAGCGATTGAACTCTCTTTCTAATATACAACAAATAATTATTAAGTGTGTGTCTAATGTCTATAAATAAAGAATGTCTTAAATTAAAAAAAAAAAAAAAATAATAATAATAAGAAGTAAAATCAAAGTAAACTAAAAATAAATTAATTGCAGAGATTATAAAGTGGTGGTGAAAAGTCTTGTGTGAAGAAGAAAATGTATGTCTCTGTGATAGTTTGTGGAACATACCACACAACAACAATTAACTAAGTTAGTTATTTAAACTTACATCATCTCCGGCACACTTGTAAAATGTAAATGTTGGTGATAATTGTGATTGATACAATTCATGTGGTTCAGATTCACTTCGCGCCCTAGCTCGTCTTTTATTATTATCAAAAATATGCCCATTTAATGTGGCCCCATTTGATTGTTTGTTTTTTGGAAGATTGCAAATACCATTTCCATCATTTAAACCACTTTTTGTTGATGATGTTATATCAAAATATTTCTTGTCAATTTCTTGATTTAATTTATATAAAAATTGTTGACTGTTCATTATTTCTTTTTCCGTATACATTTCAAAATCACGTATATACAAGTCATTGTAATCACTGATTTGTAATTCGCTCAAATCATCTGAATTTTTATCAGTACTGCCACCATTTAATATTTCTTCATCTACAATATTCTCTTTAATATTATCCTTATGCAAATCAGTTGGTCGTCGGGAGTCAATAATCGAAAACATTTTTTTCCCATTCACCACATTGTCTGTAGCATTAGAACAACGATATTGCTGAAACATTGAAGATAGGTGTGTATCTGTATTTTCACTAGAACATTTATGTTGCTGGTGCAAATGAAATGTATTTCGGAAAGGTGATTGTGCTGATTTGTGATGTAATTCATTTAAATGATCAAATTGCTTTGATTCAGTTAATTGGCTAATAGCCGGAGCCATTTGCAGACACTCACTTCGACAACGACGCCTTAATACTACCCTTGGACGATGAATGCGACGAGTTGATGGTGTATGATGTGCTGTTGCCATCGGTGTTGTTGTTGTTGTTGTTGCTATGGGTGCTATGGGTGCTGAACTGATTGAATTGTCTAGCATCGTTGTAGTTGTCGTTATTGTATAGTCCATTATTTAAATCAGTCACAGTATAAATTTCAACCAAATGATAAAAAAATTACTTAAATTTTTTCTGAAAATGAAACAAAAATAATGATATGATGACATGACATGGAAGTGATTTTAGGATAAATAAAGAATAAAATATAAAGGCAAAGTACTAACTCAAAAAAGCGCACTAATTTAATTTTATTATTACTTTTATTTATTTATTTTTTTTGGCATGAAAAAAGCATGAAAACGATAAATTCGGTTCTATTATTTCCATGAAATATCTTGGACGAGGAAATACTATGCAAAAGTTCCATAATTTATAATATTCAGTTCAAAGGAAAGTATAACAAAAAATGAAAATTGTATAGAAAAATAAACAGATTAAAAGAAAAAAAATTCTTTGAATTAAACAAAAAAAAAAAAAATTGAAATACAAAACCCACCCCATTGTTTATTATTTTTTTATTACAATAAGCAATATAATATCGAAATATAATATCAAATAAAAATTGTTACACAAGGTTGCGGAAAAGAATTGCGTTTAGTGATTTTTTATGAAAATTCTATGTTTAGGAAAAAAAAAATAAAAATAAATAAATAGCCGTAAAAATTGGCTGATAAGACTTCAAATTCTCTGTAGGTACGTACGTTGGGGAACAAGATACGTACAACAATACTGAAGTTTATTATCAAACCAAATTACCGATCAATAGTAAATTTAGTAAATTTATTTATTTATTTTTATTTCATGCACTAAAACGAAAAAAAAAATCTCATTTTTTTTTATTTTTTTTATTTTATTTTAGGCCAAAACAATTTATAACATTAGAAAATACCGAACATTCAACACTAATATTAACAATGACATGCACGCACTATTTGTATCAAATCAATCAGTTTAATATTAGATAATGAACATGTAATTTATATTATTATTTTTGCTGAGGTACAAGTTGGTAACATTTTTATATTTTTTTTTTTTTAGATTTGATTATAAATTGACATAAAATCTATTGACAAATTGAGTTTGAACATTTTCTTTTAACAAATTGTAAATGAACCCCATTAGTTTGGCTGATGGTAAAATCAATGGGGCACAGAAACATATATATTCAACATATATTTTTAATGGCAAGAAAATATAATTTGAAAATTCTGATGATAAACCTTGAATTGGAGAAAATACACTGAAACTTAACTATATGGAACCGTCAGGCAATCGTAGTATGATTTCCCGGAAAAGTACCGCTACTTTAAGAACCTTTAGACAAAAATAAATCGTATATGAATGAATTCATTTCGAGATTTAATTAACCAGAAACGAGAAAAAAAATATTAACCAGCGAATTAACCTAATAAAAATTAAAAAATTCAAAAACTGAATGAATCATTTAAGATAAAATCAATTTGTTCCTTTGAATACAAGGATATAATTACCGCAACTCTGTACATTATTTATCTGTTTCAAGTGACTTCTCTTGTTAAAATCAAAATTACTTATCAATATTTTCTTAATATCATAAAATATCTTATTGCTAAGACCTAATTATTGGCGATGTATAATTATGCGCATAATCTTGTGCAAGTCATATCTCTTAGCAACTAGTACCCACTTAAAATGAAAAGGAGTATAAGACATACCCCTTGCACGAATTTATCCACGTAATTTTGCATATTGTTCGTAATAGGTCAAACCGATAAGTTTCTAATAATTTATGATGGCTTCCCTAGCTCTCAAAGTTGCCATGTTGGAAAGGACTTTAAATAACATAAATATGGAAAAGTTCTATAAGAAAAAAATCAATAAAAAATAAAACAGTCGAATAGAAGATATTGGTAAAGAAATAAACAACAAAAACACACTAAACACGTTCTAATACATAAATTCAATATCAAAATATTTTGTAACAATTCAAAGTCAATGTTCAATAGCTTCCGAATAGATAAGTCGACCGCGTTGTCACCACGCGGTTTTTTTTTTTTTTAATGATTTTATACACAATAATGAAAAAGGCAACTCAACAACAGGCCTCGTGTATATTATTAAACACTTTTAGATATGACAATATAAAATATAATGACAATGTTGAAAAATAGTAAATGTGAGAAAATATTATGACATAAGTAAATATAAGTTAGTTTCAATAACTAATTAAAAGCTGTAATCGCGCTTTATAAATAATAATACATTAACAAATTTTATCTATTAATAATTATAGCATTGTAAGTATGTATTATAGTTATATAAAAAAAAAAAATGTAATAAATAAAAAAAAACTACAGCCAACGGAATTTATTTCAGTCTATAAAATCATATATCTATATGAAAATATTGAAAAATGACTAATATCATGTTGCAAATTGTGTCAAATTTAAATCTAAATCGCCATTAAATATAACCACAAAAATCTATTTTGAAATGAAAGTAAATTTCTGAAATAAAATTTCCAAGATGAAAAATAAAAATAAAATACATTAAATTTAAAAAAAAAAAAAAAACCAAAACCAATATTTTCTTTTTCTGTAATCTAACAAAAATTATTCTCATCCAACAACCATACGAAACATTAATTTGATATTCACAAAAAGAATGACTGCTTCAAAAAATATAATAGTACATAGAAAAGAAAATGTCATTAATAAAAAAAAGTTCAGCCTCTTTTGTAAATAATATAAATATAATATTAGTATTTATATATTCGATGAGTGCAAAATGTATTAATTGATGAATCTAATAAAAATATTATTAACGTTAGTCTAAGACATTTGATTAAATGAAAAAAAGAAATTATAATTTTGCCAAAATGTCTTCTCTTTTTGCTGTCACATTTTTATTTCACATTTTATTTAAAATAATAATAAAATAATAGGATTAACGAAAAATTGCTTATCAATTTATGGCCACCATTTAAAAAATAATTCACAAATAAAATATATTTACAGTAAAAATGATTCCTTTTTTTTATTTTCAATTCACTGTCTACAAATCAACCAACAAAAAAACAACAGAAAAAGCAAAAAAAAAACAGCGTTCTTTTCTATTTCAACACAACACGAGATAATAAACATGTCCGCAATCAAATCAAGTCAACAGAATACAAGAATTTTATTAAAATACTTTTGATGATATTGAAAATAAAATACATAAAGGGCGAGAATCGAACAGAGATCATCGTTGGAGAAATTTTTATATACCAATATTTGAA
>JAABKK020001987.1:0-29294 GCA_011634745.2 Catotricha subobsoleta
AATTTTTTTGAGGTTGCATGACCGTTTTGAGAAATGGTGAGTACGCTATTGTCTCAACTATCTTTTATATAGAGACTTTATGAAATTTATTTTTTTTCGACAAAAAATAAGATTTCGACAATGAACATAAATTCAATACCAAAATTAATTCGACAGAAAATGGTTACATTATGCAAAAGTATCGAAAGTTCAACAAAATTTTGTC
The DNA here is from genome assembly GCA_011634745.2 of Catotricha subobsoleta. Lineage (NCBI taxonomy): Eukaryota > Metazoa > Arthropoda > Insecta > Diptera > Cecidomyiidae > Catotricha > Catotricha subobsoleta. The sequence continues at coordinate 206 of JAABKK020001987.1, forward strand.
GAATGTTCGATTTGGCGATATAAGAGATACCCCCTGAACTGGATTTATGGGGGTGTTTAGTTTATGCGCCAATGTAATGCGACTCTATATGTAAGGTGACTTCATACGTGTACGCATAAACATAGTACTTAAAAATCTACCGATCGAGTCCAAATTGGTCATATTTGCTACTAAAGTTAAAAAAATACCATGTATATGAACCTCTGAAATCTAGAATGCTTTAACAGTTTAGCATCTCCATATAAAATTGGGTCACCCTAATAAATATAATATAATATGTATTTATTAATAAAATGAATATACTTTATATACTTTATTTTAATTTTAAAATTAAATGGTTTTTAATTTGTTTGGTACACAGCTTAATTTTTCTAGAGAATAAAAACGGGGGAAAGAAGGGCGCATATTTTCCCAAAATTCCGAACAAAATTTACAGTTAAATAGGACCCATTGAAATTTATTATTATAAAATTAAATTTTGATTAAGACTAAACTATCAATATATCGCTGACTACACAAGAAAATGACTCTTCTTTCAAAATTCAAAAACAGAAGACTCTTATTGCAAAATACAAAAACAAAGAGCTCTTATTAAAAAATCAAAAAAAAAATAACTCGATTTTTTTTGTGGATTTTTTATAAGAGCTCTTTGTTTTTGGATTATGCAATAAGACTTTTCTGCTTTTGGATTTTGCAATAAGAGTCTTCTGTTTTTGGATTTTGAAATAAGAGTCATTTTCTCGTGGAGTCAGCGATATGTATAATTAATAGAAAATCTTAATTTTTATGCTAAAAAATAAGGATTAATTTTAATTTAAAAATGAAGTTTCCATTACTGTTTTATTAAAATTATCAATTTTATATGAAAATTTCAATTTTTCCATTCACTATTTCCATTTTAAAGTGAACACAACTTCTATTCTACTAGAAAATTTCAATGATTTCAATTTCCTGTAATATGTGCTCAATAAATGCCAATTTTTCAAAGAAGCGAATAAGTATGTTCATATATAGGTAAGTACTTACTTATATCAAAAATACTCAATTGTCAACAATTATATAAATGTGTATGAAATATATATGAAAAACTAACCTCAATATATGGTGAAAATCTGATAAATAAATATACAAAGAGAGTGAGAAAGATTGAAAGAGAGATTGAGTGCAAAAAGAAAACCTAATAAAAAAATAATCAAAAGCACTCTTTCTAGTGAAATGGAAAAATATCACAATCGAGTTCAGTGAGCGTACAGAAACATTCGTGTTCGGTTGTGTACTGCAATTATTGCACATAAAAAGTAAAATAAGATTATTTTTTTTATATTTTTGATTCTCAAAAGTATTTATTCTGAAGACGAATTTGTACAAAACGTATATAGTATTTTTGAATACTGTGAGCGAGTACTCCGCCCAAAATATTTGGTTTAAAAAAAAAATAAAAAATAAAATAAATAAAATAAAAATTTATTTTTACTATTTCATTTCCAATTACACAAATACAAACATACAAACAATATTTTTTAATAAATATGTGTTCAATAAGTGTGATTTCGAAAATAGTTCAATTAAGTTAAGATGGATTAAACAAAAAAGTGCGGAGAAATTTTTTTTCCTATGGTTTAGAGATACCAACTTCACATATACAATAATTGTGTATGTGTAGTATATAGATTAAGATACGTGTGTGATTATTTCTTATTTGAATGAGTGAATGTATGGATGAGAACAACTTGTAAAAGTGTTTGGTTGATTATTTGAATGTATTGTATTGTACGGTATTGTTTGCGTGATCGGTTGGTTGTGTTTCTTAATGATAAAAGTCGAATCCACTTTTCTAATAAATAAACTTTACTTTTAGCAAATGCAAAGAACAAAATAATACACAAATAACAATTATTATCAATAAAAATAATTTGCGAAAAATGCGACTATTGGATTAAAGTGTCAGTTAATTTACTATAAACGGCTCGCTACAATAGCACCCAGTTAAAAAATATTATTAATTAATTGAAAATAATCTTTAAAAAAAACATAATAGATTGATGGATTTTAAGTTTGCGGCGGTGGAGCGTATCGTGTAAAGTGGTGTTAAATTTGGTGGGGTGGATATAACTATTCTGTACATCAGCGAACAAAATATTCAGTGTGTTTTTCTATAATTTTCCGTTTTGGTGTTTAATTGAATCAATTTTTTTTTATTAAACATATACACTTGAAAAAACACATTTAAAATTACCTAAAAACGAAAAAAAAAAGAAAGAAAGCAAAAAAAAACAACAAATATTGTCCAAAATGGCGGATTTAGAGGCTGTACTTGCAGATGTGAGCTATTTAATGGCTATGGAAAAATCGAAATGTACTCCAGCTGCTCGAGCTAGCAAAAAAATTATATTACCCGATCCCAGGTTAGTTACTGTTGACGATTGAAATAAAAAAAAAATGTTTATTATTTTCCATAGGTTTTAAAACCAATTCTGTTATCAAAATATTAGTATTAGTGCATTTGGTAGAAATATTCATTGAATAAATATAAACGCACACACAGTTAAGATACATAACACATGAACATTTTTGTATACTTTATTATTCATTTATAAAATTCCCGCATGCAATTCATATAAACAATATCGAATCGAGTAAATTTGTAATAATAAATAACAAGTCGGAAAAAGATTTAAAAAAAAAAAGAAAAAAGAAAAAACAAATTTATATATTTATTATATATTTTTACTTCAAGATACAAGAGAAGTAAGTATATACAAAAAAGAAAAAAGAAAAAAAAAATTCAATCATTTAATTAAAGAAAATATGTTTACCATAGATGAGTGACTTATACACGTTGCTACTTTAAAAATAAACTTAAAGTAATAATACCTTCTGTAAATATTATTGTGTGATTGAACTAAATAGCAAATCGATATTCAATTATCCACTTGAGAAATAATATGGAATTTTTGGTCTATGTATGTGAATGTTTTATTTTCGTTTACATTTATTTCCTTTGAAATGGATTTTGCTTCATTCCATTTTATATCTTATTTTTTGTCTCAAGGTGTTAATGGTATTTTGTAAAAATGAAATTGGTACGAAATTGTGGTTGATAAACGAAAGATAATTATTAATTCGTATTTTAGAGAAGATAACACCACAATTAGCGTAAACAAAGTGATTGCATACTGCTAACACCCAGTTTATCAACGATAGGACAATCGATTATTTTATTTAGTATTTCTATTAAATTTTCGAAATACTGAAATTAGCCAGATATAATTTTTTGGTTGGCCAGAAACAGAATTTTTTTTTCAGACTGAAGTTAGCCAGAAATTTTTTTCTGATTGGCGACAAACTTTTTTCTGATTGGCGACAAACTTTTTTCTGGTTGGAAACAATTACAATTTACAATTTACGGTTTACAATTCGCGACCTAAAATAAACAATTTGATATTTATACATTTTCAATATTTGCTATTTTGCATAGCTAGTATTACCTGCGGTAAAAATATTATGAATTGTAACTATGTGCGAGTGAGTGGCAAACATAATTTTCCTTAATTCTAGGGCAATACTATGAAATAATTCGTATTTCATTCGGATTTTAATCAACAACTTTAAGTATTAATAAAAAATATTTGCAGGCATTTTAGAGATGTGGTGTAGTGAAAACATATTTCCATAAAATTACGAAGAGCATTTTAAAAATATAAAAAAAAATACTTAAGGAAAATCACATACCCAATTGTAAATTATGTCAATTGGAGGTTTTATTAAACAATTTTGTTTTAAATTCTAATGGTAAAATCAGCAAAAACTGTTCCAATTATTGGTAAAGTAGATATTTTTTATTAAACTTGTAGAAATTGTATTTGTAAATTGTAAGTTTTATTAAACATTAATCGTTTCTGGATAACTGTAAATAATTTGTGGTTGATTATAAATATTTTCTGGATGACAATAAACTTTTTTCTGGTTGGCTAAAAATAATTTGTGGTTGGCAAGTCGGAAGTTCGGATTTCTACTGGTGATCACTAATACTGGTGTAAGTACTATTAAGTACTTCTTATGTATTCCTTAAGTACTTTAGAAGAATTTCATAAGTAAAGTATTTGTTAAGTTAGACTACTAAAAGGGAGACAAAATATATTGAAAATTTAATTTAAAAAAAAAAAAAATGGAGAAAAATGCTTTGTTTTATAAACGATTGGCAGTTTTACTTAATAAGTACTTAAGAAATAATTAAGAAGTACTTAAGATATACTTAAGAAATACTTAAAAAGTACTTAAGAAATACTTAATGCTTAAGAAGTACTTAAGGAGTACTTAAGAAGCACTTAAGGAGTACTTAAGAATTACTTAAGGAATTCTTAAGGAATACTTAAGAATTACTTATTAGTACTTAAACCTGATCAACAATAGAAATCCGAATTTCCAACTTGCCAACCAGAAAAATGTTTGTCCCCAACCAGAAAAAAGTTTCTTGCCAACCAGGGAAAAATTTCTGGCTAACTTCAGCATACCTAAATTTTCTTATATATTAGAAACTTCTATTGTTGGATAGTGGTTTATGATTTTCCTGTTTTTTTTTTTTAACAAAACACCATATTCCATTGGATATATTAGAGAATAAGGAAGAGGGAATTAATTTTTATTGTTCCGCTTATGTCATGAAAATTCTTCTTTTTAAATTTAAAATATCATAACGCCAGATAATCAAAAATTCATTCCTTTTGCCTTTTTCGATAATCCTAGGACCCCTACATTGTATTATATAATTACTTTGCTACGTCTTCACTGTTCAGTTGTCATATTTCTCAACAGACTTTTGCCACATATAAGGGAGTAGAAAATCATCTTAAATTTATGGCACTAATTCTGGAGCTTTATTTTTCTGTAAATAATAATTTACGCGTTATGGCATGGTTTTTAAAGCATAATGCCCAAAATTGAAAAAGTTCGGGCGTTATGGCTTAAAAATCTTATCGTTACGGTAACTAGTGCTGTCGAGAATAAGGACTACTATATATAAGATATTCTAAATATTGTTCTAAACGGGTTATAGTTCTGCTTCTGTGGGTATGACACCGTTTATTCATCTTGAAAAAGTTTACGGCCTTGTCTTAAATTGAGTGGATTTAACACATTTAATTGCAAAAAATTATTCTGCCTTCCTTTTCTTTTTCTTTTTATAACATTAGGTTATAATTATTTATACATATTTACTAACCCAACATTACTTAACCACTAACAATAAATAAATTTAACATTTCATTAAAATATTTTACGTGCGGAATTTTAAAATTGTTTTTTTTTTCGTGATGATATAGCTTGCACTATGTAATTAATTACGTAAACAGCAATTGATTACGTTATTTTTTTTCTTGTTCATTAAGTACACACAGAGTACATGCGTCTACAGAGACGGACTGTCTATATAAGATCTCCGTTATATGGATGAAACTTGCTTTTCTAACAAGTTTAATTTTTTTCAGTTTAAAAAATATTTAAATATTTAATAAGAAAATACTTCAAAATGTATAACATTCAGAGTACGTAATGTGGATATTTCGCAATTGAAATATTTCATTGCCCGTTTTCCACATCCAATTTTGAAAAATTCTCCATTTATAATTTTAATTTATTTTTTCACATATTTTTAAAAATAATTTTTCCAAATCGGTTTTAATGTGTTGGAAACGTAAATAAGTATTCTTCAGATTCTTTTTATATGAATTCGCCGCACAAGAGATTTACCTATAGAGTTAAGAGTTTGTTTGACAGTTTTAGTTTTTATGGGATTTTTTTTTTATTTATTTAAATTTGAGGAATACACATTATTACCAAATAAAGGCCCTGATGAAGAAAACGAAAATGTTGTCGAAACGTTGGTGATTTAAAATTTAAAAGAAAATAGTTTTATATCGAGACTGTAAGTCCTCAAAACAAACAACACACATTAAGCGTCTTTGCGCAGCAAATAAAAGTTACTTTAGAGTAAGCTTTATGTCGAAGTTCATTGTTCTTTGACAGATCCCCTACAGTAACTCTAAGTAACCCTGATTCGTTGCTCAAAGACGCCTATTATATTTACATACATAGATTATAGATTTTTTATAAACATTTTTTTTTTTATTATCAAAGTAGTTGCAATTTTTTTAAAAATAAGAATAAAAATTATACCAAGAAAATTAAAATTTTCTAACAAATTTCGTATATAAGTTTTAAAACTTTTTTGTAATATTATTTGTAGAATTTCCATGGATATATCTCTTGAAATTTTTCAAAAAAATGGAAAACTAAAACTGCGTAAGTAGGTACTCTGGTCACACTATCTGGTTATTTACGAAATCGAAACATAAATAGACTTTTTGAGAACAAATGAATTTGATTAGTCCTGTATAAATGTCAAAAAGATTTTTATGAATTAAAATTATAAATGAAACTAAGGCATTTGTTGATAAAAGTTAATTTTATGAAATCTGTGAAAATAATAGTTTTATTATGCGTAAAAAGAAATTAATATGATAAAAGGCAATTATTCCACACGTACTGTAACGTAAGTTACGATTTTTTGTTTTCCTTCTTTTGAATCTCATATCCAAAATATAGTTTTAATTGAAAAGTGATGTATAGCGTAGTTGTATATTTTAATATAATGGACAACTACGTTTTACATTGCTTTTCAATTAAAATTATATTTTTGATGTGAGATTTAAAAGAAGAAAAACAAAAAATCGTAAATTACGTTACACTACGTGTGGAATGGCACTAAAGCAGATTTGATTGATGCTATAAAAAAGAATTATGTATCTACTGATATTAATTAAAATTAAAATGGTGCCTTAATAATCATGCAGTATGATGTGTGGAGTGGGGCTACCGCTTTCTATCACAAAAAATTTGTACTCTGTTTTAATAAAAAAAAAAGTACAGCTACGTTTTTTAAATTAAATAGAAATTAACCTTTAAGTCAGTATTATTCGAGAAAATCAACGTTTTATTTCTGTACCAGTCTACCACTGCGCATCTAATTAGAACTGAAAACATAACACAAATTGAGTTCATTTCATTGTTGTTTTTTTTTCCTTATCTCGTTTTATTTTAATGTACCCAAAGTCGTCATTTCATTACGTCGATTGTTGATGATCAATTTATAGCGCGCACGAAACATTACAAATTCCAATTAAAATTGATTGTTTAGCATAAATAATTATTACAATGTGTGCGCTACCCGTTGCGAGAAGAAATTTTGATGAAATTGAATAAACAGAAAAATAGTTGATTTTTAGATATAATTCTTTTATTGCAGTAATCATTGTACTTCATTAAACAGATTTAAAATTTGGTTTCAGCATTTAGATTTTTGTCTTGTTATACAGTATAATTCTTCTAAGTGGACCACTAGTCGTCGCGGATAAATGATGGACCGGTCCACTTAGAGATAATTTTATCAAAGGGGACCCTTGTGTAAAAATCGCAAAAAAAAATTGTAAAATAAAATCTCAAATAAAAAATATTTTGATGGTTCACTTAGACGACTTATACTGTATATATAAAATAACGAGATATTTATATCAGTGTTTGAACATAATCTTTGTAATTTCTTTTGATGTCGTATTTAAGCATTAAGATCTATAGGTATGTTCAGAGATGTTGTCTACCGATTTAGACTAAAGGTTACTAGCGCTACCTAAAAATGAACATCATTTATCATGAAAGTAAAGAGAATCTTTTTTTTGTACCACATGTAAACGCAAGTGTACCTAAAAGGTCAGAGAATGAATGAATAAGTCATAGCCTGTTCTAGACAGCAACCAGGACAGGACTGAAATAAATTATAGCTTATTCCCAATAAATCAAAATCACTTGTTTTTTCCACTTTTTTGATAATTTTTTTAATTTCTAATAAGTAATTTTTTATTAATACTTAATCTTTAGAGATTGTCAATAAACTATAAATATATATATATTAAAACAATATAATTTAATAATTACACTTTATTGAAATATGCGTGTTCGAATAATAATCCGAGATTAGTTTGGATAACTTTCAACAAGTCAAAATTCATATATTTGGATCATAGGCATTGATTTTTTTCAATTTTAGTTTGATTTTGGATTATATACTTAAAACAAAAACGTTGAATGGAAAACAATACCTTTATTTAATTATACCTAAAATGATAAGATAACTTTTAATTTATTGAAAGTTATCCAAACTAATCTTGCATTATTAATTAAGTATGCCTTTAATTATTTTTTTTTCTTATATTTTTTCTGAAATATTGTCTATTACATAGGCCCAAAATGCTAGCAGAAAAAGCGATTTCTATATTTGCTCTCATATGTATGATTTTTCTAATTAAGGGTTGTCCAAAGCGCAATTTTTTTTTGGCTCGTTGCAAGGGTTTACGAAAACGTCTAAAACTTTTGTTCAGGACCACCTTGAAACTCCATATAGGTACTAAGTACTATTGAACGAAAAATTGAGTCGGCTGATAGAAGCTTATATAGATTAAAAATATTATTAAATGTTACATATCGTCGGTCTAATATTGTTTAAAGACAAGTCAATTTTTTTGCTACACGATTTTGATCGTTATTGCATATTGCATAACGCATAAAGGATCAATATCGTATAGCCAAATATTTGAATTGTCTTTAAACAATATTAGGGCGACGATATTATCTTTTCAACGGTATATCAATTATCTTAATCCGACTTGTCATTCTGAAAATATCTGCACATGATTCATTTTATTAACGAAATTTATTGATTTAATATCGATAATGTCAAAAATATAACAATGAATGATAATGAAATCAATAAATTTATGTAAATAAAAGTAAATCATGTGCATCCGACAAGTCGGATTGAGCTGATTGATATAACGTTGAAAAGATAACAACATTTTACACATTTGGAAAACATTTGTAATACGTTACAGTAAAACCTCGAAAAATCGGCTCGAAGTAAAAAAAATTATCCAAAAAATCATAATTTTTTTTTCGATTTTTCCAAATATTTTAAATAACTTATCTTTGACTATAGTACTGAAAAAACTTGTCTTTGGTTTTCCAACCACTCCTCCCCTTGAGTTACGTAACAAATTACAATTTATCTTAAATTTCTATATGTAGAAGAAACGAGTGGAGTGATGTTTTCTTTTTGAGGTTATGTCCTATGTTTGAAATTAAAAATAAAATTGTATATATTTACAAGAGAAGATTTTAGAATATAAATATCTTTTGAACTTTTTTCTCAAAAAATAGATGTAAGTACGACGGATACGAAATATATTATCAACGACGATAGATTGCTATAAAATAGCAATATATTTATATATATTAGGGTGGCAATAAAAAATCGAAATTCGAATTTTCCAGATTACTGTTGATAGAAAAATCAGATTTGGTCTGAAATGTTCGTTTTTGAATTCTCAGTCTTGTAGGTGTTTTCAAGACGGTTCCCGGTCGGTACGCCGAAAACCTTTTCGCAGTATACATAAGACATTTACTGTTGAGATCGTAGCCAAGTCGATTTATACAGATTACATTTTCTGCTGAGCCCTAGCGGGAAAACTAAAAAAAGAATAAAATGATGGAATGGTTAGATCGCAGCCAAGTCGAGATGTAAGGCAGTATACGTTTCCTGGGATGATTTTGAGAACTGTGAAAATGAATTGTGGAATGGTAGTCGATGTGTATAGAAATCATTTTCTGCTGAGCCCAAGCAGATAATACTATATTTCCACTATTTACGTATTTTTTTTTGAGTGCGTTTCCCCTGTCATATTTTTCAAAATCAAAACTTTGTCGATTTTGTTGAAAGTTCACATACGAACATTTCACACCAAATCTGATTTTTCTACCAAGAGTAATTTTTTTTTTATCGACGATTGCAAAATAAAGTTGAGAGCAAAAAAAAAACGGTCTTTACTCTTCAAATACCGCGGAAAAAACCGCGTATGCAAATCGTATTTTGGAAAAGTGAAAAAAGACACTATTCTCTCCAAATTCTTCCAAATTTTTCCAAAATACCGCGAAAAAACCACACTGTAGGCAAATCGTATTTTAGAAATCTAGGATGGGTAATTTAATTTTGAAATCGAAGTAGGGCAATTTTTTTAATCTTAAGAAAGATACTATTTTGTTCAAAATTGAGGTAGGGTCATTCTGTGAAACTTAAAAAACATACTATTTTCTGTTTAAAAACTTAAAAAAGATACTATTTTCAGCAAAATCGACATAGGGTAATACTTTTTTCAAAACTCAGGGGAGTAACACCCCCTCCCCCGTGTGCACGTATATGCCGTTCAACTTAATGTGATAAACATGGCGGCATCTGCGCCAGTTTTTCTATGTTTTTTCTCTGTCTAGCCTTCACACTTTGCATATAATGCGCAGAAAATAACCAAATTGATGATCTCACACGATGTTGAATGACATGTATGTATATAAGTAATAGGTAGTTAATTATATAGAATAAATAACTAAAAAAAAAAAAGATCAAAAACACTAGAAATTTATCATGATTAAATAATTGACAACCCTGACAGTAGCCGAATTCTCTGAATTACAATGAATAAAACCCCAAGTGATGATATCAAACAATATGATTAATGCTATTGCGCAAGTTTAAGTGGTAAATCATTTAATTATATTCAACGAGAACGAATTAAATATTTTATAATATTTTCTTGTGAAAGAAAAAAAACTAATTATATTTCGACTGTGGCTCACTTCGAATGTAATAAATATTAAAATCTCTAGCAATTATTTAAGAAAAAAAAAAAAAAACGAAAAAATCTTTTAGTTTGAGATATTATTTACACGTTTTCAGTACAATAACACGTTTGTTTATTTTAAATACGCAACTTCAAACCGTGATATTTCCAATGTTTGTTTTGCTTTGGCATTTTAAAATTATTTGCAACTCTACCCACGATTATATTATATTTCATTTTATTATTTTCGTGTTTGTATTTTATGTTTATGCCTTATGGCCTGCCTTTATTAATGCGCATAATTCTTCTTCTTTTTTTTTTTTTTTCCGGAATTAGAAACAATGCCTGTAACATTTTAAATTATAATTATCTTCTTTTTATTTTTTATTTTATTTTTTTTTAACTAATTAAATAAGTATTAAAATAAATTCTCTGGAAAACGCATAATAATTGACTTTATATATGCATACTTTTTATTTTCTATTTTAATGTTTCCTCCCATGTTTTTAGAAACAAATTTGTTTCTGTTTCAGATTAATTTTAATCTAAAGAAACTATTGCCTGTTAGATTATTGTCTTATCTATAAACTGTTTTACTCTTTTGTTTTTATCATTCATTTAGTTTCTTTCAAAAAATTATTTAATTAACGTATCTTCAGATATTATTTGTTGAAGAATTTCGTTACAAATTTTATGCGATGAAGAGATTTTCAATCAACGCAAACTAATAAGAAAAATACGGTTTAGTGTATATTAGAGCAATTCAGCTTGTTAAAGATTTAATTTTATTGTTAATTGAATATCCATTACTTCTGTTCTTTAAAAAAAAAAAATATATATAATTCTGTATTTAATAAAAACATATGCCTGACTGTGATTTTCTATGTTAATATTGTGTATTTGTAATGATTGTTTTTATGTAGTAAGCTGATTAGGTTGTTTTAATTAAAAATACAGTGTAATAAATGTGGAATATTGTTAAAATATCTAATTCTCTCTTTACCAATTCGTTTCAGCCCATGGTTCTCCAGCTAGAGAAAATATTTTAAAAAAAAAAGGTGGGCTGAGAAAAAAGTGGGTCAACTGTACCTTTTCAACATATTTTGTAAATTGCTTCTATGTCGTCAGCAAAATAATTATCCTTATAACCTCTAATATATGACTGTATGGATTGAAATAAAATGTAACGAATATGTACGCCAGTGAGTGGGTGCGTTGTCTTTTTAATACCAGCAGCATATAGGAAATAATAAGAATAATGATAATTCCTCAACCAGCAGCTACACACTCTGACATTAAGCAAACATTTTCTGATAAACTTTATTTATTTTATTTTATTTCTTTTTCAATGCTTTGAAGTACACTTTTTACTTGTTTTGCTCATCTTGACATACCTACAACGAGCATGATATATGTATATACCTAATATGACACAAAAATATATGCTTCATAAATTCATAAAATATTCAAATACCAATTTTCAGTGCTGAATGCGGTTGAAAAGATTTGCTTCTTTTTTTTTTATGCCAATAATATTTTATTTTCTAGTAAGTATGGGATGCCATATAAAGTATAAAAAGAAGAAAAAAAAAAATCTAGTGCGATGTGAAATATTTTTTTTTAACCTTTCTCAACAGCGCAACCAAATATATTTGCGTAATTACTTCTTTCTTTGAATATATAAAAATATATGAATATATGACTATGAAGGAGTGCATAGTGCATCATAATGATAATAATAATTTTTCTCTTTTTCTTTTTGTTTCAGTGTACGAAGTGTCATGCATAAATATTTGGAAAAGGAAAGCGAAATTAGTTTTGATAAAATATTTAACCAAATATTAGGTGAGTACTGTTTTTACCTAAATTAATTAAGAAATATCCTTAGGCAAACAGAAATTTAACAAAACGTCTTCATAAGTTACTGTGTTTTTTTTTTTTTTTGTATAGTTAGAAGATGATGGTTGAATATACAAAATCCTCACATTTATATTTGACGTTGAAAATTATTAAATATGTAATTTTATTAACGCTAAGCAAAATAATAGAACAATATATTTGATATGCTTCAAAATGTAACATTCTAATCGAAATAAAACCGAATTATCACAAATAAATCTAATGTTGCGTCCATTAACACTCAATTTATGTCATATTTATAGCAAATGACAAAATAATATAATAAAAAGAACATTTCTCGATCCATTTACTAAATTAAGAAATCAAATCATGTGTCATGTCAAATAAGTTTTCTGTCCATTATTTACCTAGATCAAGAGCTAGATAGGTTTTGTGTGCTTCAGCGCAAATACATTTCATTACCGTGTTTAGTATTAGCCGTAAAATCTCATATTATATATACTTTTGCTGTACTATTAAAATTAGATTTATGTGGTTTTTTTTTTTGCTTTTCTTTTTATTAGTACGAACCTTACAGCTGTTTTACTACCCTTCAGAGAAACGTAGAATTCCATTTGTTTTACATAGTTTTTCAATTCTGAAATAATATTTTCACTTTTTTCTCTCAAAGTTGAACTTCAAGAAAAAAATTAATCTAAGAAAATGGGAGATTTTTCAATATTTTTACTTCTCTCTTCACTTTTATATTAAATGTGGTTATTAAACTCTTACCACACGCATATGCTAAACTAAACTGATATAATTTAGCACATACAGAAAATTTATAGAACAAGCTTAACAATTATTTTATTCATTGTTATGGCATAGAATGTAAGCCATATAAAGCTCAATTTTCGATGATAACGTGTCCCATAATGTTAGCTATAGTTTTACTTTACTATTACTTTTTAGATATTTTATATTCTTATATTCAAAGCACATACAACATAAAATAAAGATCCACAGCGTTGTATGTAGTAATATTACTGTTGCCTCGATTATTGCTACTCATTATTATTATGATGACCATTTGTCATAATACTGGGTGATGAATATTCTATATTTTTATACGGTAAATTGCGATTTCGAAATATTTCTGAGTAGAAAATATGAGTTAAAGAATATTAGATCAGATTGGTTTTTTACCACTGAGTGTTAATATTATCAAAATATTTTGTGTTGCAATCTTAACCAAAATAATTAAGTTTTTAAAGCAATCTCTGCAAAAAAAAATAAAGGAAGAAAATTATCCTCTACTCAATAGACAATCAACCATTTGTACCAAATACAAACGAGAAACGACACATTTTCTAAAAGCTAATATTCAGTTCGTGATGAAAATTGCATATAGTTTCTTTTTATATTATAAAAGTATTATAAAAGTCACATCAATTATTTAGTAATGAAAGACCACATTTGTAAAAGTTAACGACAGTTTTATTGATCATAAAAAATATTTCGGCAAATATAATCGAATTAATTGTTTGAAATTCAATGAAATCGCCTATTTCATCTACCTACTTTATTTTATATATTTTCCACCCAAAAATAAACTACCTAGATGTGTACAAAAAAAAAAAATCATAAAAATTATAATAATTATAATTTAAAATTTCTATATAAGTATTTCTAGTTTTCGTAGAAGAGATTTTTACGCTTTTTTAATTCTTTTTTTTTTTTTATTTTTGTGAAATGTTAACATTAATTTGATCAGTTCGGTTCAAAAATTCTCATGGAGTTACGATACCTACGTTATAATCGCTTGCGCATATATTAAAATATACAGGGGATTAGATAGGGTCATGTTATAAGAATACATAAAACTGTTATAATACTCTGTAGGTTGGTTGTATTAGCTGTTATTGTTATTATTACTGGTAGAGTGTTGGGTTTTATACAAAATAATATTTCGTTCGGTTTTATGAACCTTATCTATATCAAACTTGTAGCTTTTCAAGTTAGCTTCAGACAGACCATTGAGTAAGGACTGAAACATAATAACAAAACAAACTAAAATATCTCTCATTCTACTTTAATATTCATATCGTAAAGTAAGATGTGTTAATATACGCGTATATATTTTGTGGAAAATGTGGAGAGTGTGGAGAGGATAAAATGTATTATACATATATATATTCTATAGACTAAACAAACCATCTCTATTTATAGCAATGTGCCCAATACACACCATCATCACCAGTTACAAATAAATATTTTATAAATATAAGCTCGTATACCGAAGATGGTGCGGTACACATAATTTTTGTATTATTATGATGATGAGCTTTTATATACGCGACAGGATTCTTAATAAGCTTATTCTTTGGTTTTCATATTCGTATGTTGTATTTGTATGTATTACACATAAGCATGGTTTATTATAAAATGTATCCGATTGCGAGTATATATTATGATTATAAAAGAAAATCAGGGTTGTAATTGCAATAAAAAGAAAAGAAAAAAAAAAAAAACTAACGACTTAAAAAAAAAAAATATCAATGGAGTGAGCGGTTCAGGTTAATTCTATATTGATGTTTGTATAGGTAAGGTACTCGTATAAAATAATAGCGTCTTAGAATTTGTTATATAAATACATTATTTTGTTCTGGCGAATAATTAGCGTTTACATTTTATTTTTTAGTTCTATATATGGCACACAATTAGAATAAGTATTATAAAAAGAAAAGCTCAACTAAATTAAAATAATACATACGTATAGGAAAGGAATATTATATATGTATACAGAAAAATATATATTTCATTTGAATCAAAGAATAGCCGAGCTTTATTGTTTTTATACATAATACATTGAGAATATTAAACAATTTTTAATTTGTGCTTATATATGAGAATAAATAGTTTTCATTCTATCAGTTTAAACAGTCAGTGAGTTCATGTGGCAAAATGATAATTTCTATAAACTGTCACACTACATTCATTACATTGTCAAAAATTCTGACTGTGTTATATTTCCAAATCAAATATAGGTATTTTCATTATAACGACCGATTCACATTTCTAAATAAATAATAATATTGACATTGTATCATTCGTTGGAATATGAAAATAGTCAATACTAAATATTATTATTATGATCTGATAACTTTAGAAATAAAATATGTTAGTTCCTAAATTACATATCCACATTAATAGCACATTTTAGTTAAATACTATGCAGCCAAAACTTTTCTCCCATACCCCCTCCCCCCGCCATTCAATGATCTATAAATAAAATACAATGTTATAATGTTTAATACTAAATAACAGATACTATTATTAATGCATTGAAGCATACACATAATGTGCGTACGTGTTTCGTGCTTTGGTCTACTATATTTGAATAGTTATTGAATTATATATGTATTATACGAGGCAATAGCGGTTACATGTCTATTTTCTACTAATTTTTTTTTTATCATTCTTTACGGCTAGCCCCTATTGGGAATTGAACGAAAAATATTTGTACAGAGAAAATATTTTCATAATTTCATAGTATAGAAAAATGTGTGGTGTCGTTCCTTGCTTTCTTTCAATATCATGTTCATTTTCATCATTCATTTGTGGGCTTGGATATTAAGCAATCAATATTTGTAACTTAATAATAAAATTCCCAATCTCTCTCCAACACAAGCAAAATTATTCTACAATATCTTGCATTGATTACCAACTCAAAGACGTCGTTTAAAAAAGTGCGACTATGTCTTTTAATTAAAATCCACTCTCAGATTTAATGCGTTCTGTATTCAAATATTCAGAAATATTCAAAAATATTCGCAATATTCTAAGTATCCAAGTTTTATAAAATAAGCACAAATTTATTGATTATTAGCAGATATTCTCGACTATTCAGGAAAATTCACAAATATTCAGAATATTTTGAATGCACAAAAATATTCTGAATATTTTAAATTATTCAATAATATTCACAAATATTCAGGAAATTCAAAATATTCGAATATTATTCAGACCAAAGTGCGTTCTGTATTCACTTATTCAGAGAGTGGCAAACCCCTCGATCAACAAAATAAGAATAATTTAAAATTTGAAGCCAAAGTAACATGTACTTGTACATATTAAGTACATTATGCGTCGAATATTCGATAAACGAGTAAATGCTAACCAAAATCAATTAATAGCAAAAAAAAAAAACAGCAACAACAACATCAACATTATCAACGAACACCCTGGTTAGAAAAAACAGAAACGGTTGTCTAAATAGATACCAAAAAAATATTTCGTAATGGTATATAATTTTGCCTACTATCCAAAAAAATAGAACAAAAAAAATCTACCTTAATGTTGTCTCATCGCGTGCTATGGTGACATGCTATAACAAACTTGAATACGACCGTTGTTATCATAAATTGATGTTTAATTATTTATTATTATTTTTACGAATTAATTATTCAGTCACAATAAAAATTATTTATTTAAAAACCCCTTTTTTGTATTTGTTCCAGGCTATTTATTATTTAAGGACTTTTGTGAAAATGCGTCGGAGGAGCCAGTACCGCACCTAAAATTTTATGAAGAGGTAAGTTTTTAAGAAGACATACCTAAACAAAATATGTCTATGGCTATTGTGCTTGTAGATCCTATAGTTAAGTAATATTGAGTTGTTTCCGAAATTTTTTATTAAAATTTAAAAGTACTACAATTGTCGGCTACGATGTTTTTATAAAATATGCAGAGAGAGAGAGATAGATAGAGAGAGAAAAGCGTTTTAACGTTATTCTTGGAAAATATGCTTTGCATTTATGACATTAATCATTTATGAAAGATACCAGAGGTATTCTTCGAAATTATTCTAACATACCACCAAAGAAGATCAATTTTTCGATGGTTTTTTTGTTTTTTTTCATTTAATTTTATCTTTTTCTGTTTTTCTGGAAGTTTTTCTTTCAATGATTAATTTAATTTTACCATAATAAGAATTTGTTAATGTATTATTATGAAATTGGTACAATTTGTTACTTCTATAAATTAAATATAGAATTTCTTCGGTTGATAATAATACTTGTTTTTGTCTAATTATATTATCTCAATATTTAATGACTTCATCATAATCTTTTTTGTTTTCGTTTTTTTCTCTTTTATTAAATATAATCTTCTATGTAATTTGGGGAAAATATCAAATATATGTGCGTTTATTAAAAGATTTTAATTGCGTGATTACTGAAAATTGCGTCATGGTCAATTAAATAATTTCATTGGAATTGTTTATATGGCTGTAAGTACCAATTTTAAACGTGCTCACATTGATCGCATAACATTTTTTTTCTATTATTATTATTATTAAAATCATTACTATTAAATGCATGCGTAAGTGTTCGTTAATATTGATGTAATATTTTAAAAGCCGTTTATATACCAATTTTTATTATTTACTGATGCTATTTTTAATTTGATATAGAAAATGGAATTAACGAGTACGCTCTCTGCAACTTATTCATGTTTTATGATTTTTCGTTGAAATAAGAGCATAACAGAAAAAAACAAACTACCAAAGGAATCGGTACACAGTTTTATTTTTGTTACAAATATTATCAAATAAATAAAAAAAAGTGTCCAAACAAGAGAACACAAAAAAAAATATATATATAAATATATTTTGAAGAGAATGAAACTGCGTTTTTTGCTAAAAAAAAATCTTAACAAAAATGAAACACTCTATGCTGTACCTGTACCCAATCCATTCGCAACTTGTTTTTTCATAAGTGAAGCAAAAATTAAAATATATATAATTATATATATATCACCACGTTTTGTAATTACGTTGTCGTCTTTCAAAAAATATGTATATTTTTTTAATTAATTTTAATTTCTTAAATTCATATACCTACCTTTTATGTAGTTTATTCTCTTTCACCTGGAATATCATATTACATTTTCTTCTTGGTTTGCGTGGTTTGATTGGAACTTTACATGGGTCCCTAATAATATACCCACGCATTGCTACTTTTTTTTTTCTTTGTCACCTACTGTTTCGCCCTCAAATTGACGGATTAAAAAACTAAAATTAAAATTTAATGTCATAATTTAAGCAGACACAAAAAATTATGTATAATTTTCGAAGGTGTTTAGTTTATTTTTTTTATTAAACTGTTACATTAAATGTAATTACACGTTTTAGCTTCAGATATTTGGTATTTATCAGTTTAGAGATGGTCTCAGTATCCGGTTCGGTTAATTTATTTTATTTTCTTCATGTATTTTTTTTTTAAATGTAATAGACGATATTTTCGTTACTTTCCATTTTCTACTCATGTTTATAATTTATCAGATCGACATAAATTATATAAATGATAATGATGTTTTAAAATGAATAATGTATTATTATTACTATTATTTTAAATTCTGTTGTGAATAACGTAAAACAGGTCGAAATATTTTCGATTTTTCGTTTCCTTTATATTTTGTGAAGGTCTAATGTAATGACGGATATATCATGCCTGGAATTATAAACATTGCATACCAATATGTCTTGTAGATGAAGTTACTTAATATAAATGATAAACTCTATATATTTAAAAAAAACAAAAAATAAATAACTCAATATTTTGTTCGAAGTACCTAATCGCGCAACATGTTGTGTGTAATCGCATTGCATACTAATAAGTTTTTTTTTTTTATTTTATATATATTTGATTACATTTAGTGTTGATGACGAAATAAACAACGAATATAATTTTTAGGTTATCAATTTTTTTTAATAAACAAATGCAATTATTTCTTATTTTAATTTTTAAAATATCAAATTTGTTCCATTTATTTTCATACAAGAAAAAATCGAAATATGTAAATGTTTTTAGTTGTCAATTGTTATAAGTTTAAGATAATCTTTTTTTTTTAGTTTATATTTAGGATAGCTACAATGTACATAAATAAAACTATGGTAAATATATTTATCGATAATCTATATGCTGCATTATAAAAAGTATTTTGTTTGATCTATAGAAGGATTATTGATTTAATTTTCGTTGCCATTTTCTCATATAAATTTTAATAATGTTTATGCTATGAAATATGCCATTTAAAATGGGAATACATATCTAAGAAGTCAATTAATACCAAAATTTATATGTTATTTGTGCTCGTCATGTATTCTTGTTTATTTTTTTAAATTATTTTTATTTTTGAATGTAATTATCTAGATTACAGAATTTTTATGTTAATAGAGAGAAGATCACAAATATCTGCGACATATGTCAATGTCGAAAAAGGTATAATAGCGCTTAGCACAATTATATAAAAACATTTTTTACATTTGATCAATCTGAAGTCAAAATTCTTCTATACAATTTTAATTATATATATAATATATATATATTTTTTTTTTGCGTATATTATAACCTTATAACTTGTTTCATATTAATATTTAAACTATTTGGGACAATAGCTGGTTAGTTTTTTTTTTTTTTTTGCATATTATTTTATATTACGGAGACGTTAAAACCGCCCTCCAATTTCATTCATTCAGTTCGTCAGTTTCAGTTTCTAGTCAATACTTCGAATAAATATAATATAAAAAAAAATCAAAATACCTACATTTCTATTTTTTTTATATAATTTTTATTGAGATCTTATATTGGAAAAAGAAAAAGAGGCGGGAGGGCTTAGAAGAATGAAAGAAAGAAAGAAATAAAGCAGGAACGAAGGGTAAAATTGTAATTAAGCTTCTTCATAATATTATAAAATAACATTTGGCATAATATATTTTACGATGAAAAAAAAAACAGAAATGAGTCAGCATTAAAGTGCTTTTGTTGGTTTTATGTTTCTCATTATTATTCTTTGATTATATACGGATAATAAATAGAAATATGTCTAGTTTGTTTTAAAATTTACTAGAATATCGATAATTGAAGCTTCTTTCCCCCATAAAAGTATTTAATAACTTATGCTATTGTATTTTATTTCTTATTTACCGTACGTTTCTTACAAGCTTATATGAAAATCTTAAAATGTAATTAAACATTAAAAACACCCATCGCGAATATTGTATGTTATATGTACTTAAAGAAAAAGTTAAAATATATGCATCTGAATTTTAATGAAATATAAGTAGATTAATTTTCCCAAGTCCATGTAGTTTAAAAGTTTTGTCATTTCTATAGAGCTATTATTTAAAGATAGAAAGAGAACGATAGGAAAACAAAAGAAAGAACCTAAAAAAAAAAAATGAATGAAGGAGCGAATGTGGAATGATTTTACACAAAACCAAATATTTTATTATTATTATATAATCAGCTTACTCTATATTTAGTAAATGTATTGTTATGTAATTTATAACATCCATAGACCCAACAATATATCTCTATATGTCAAGTCGATGCTCCTATGCTTAATCATTTACCAGTTACCAGTTCTATAGAATACAAACTTACACAGGCATGCCTGTAAACAATAACCCATTATGATGCTTTTTCTAGCATATATTATTATTATGTATTTTATTTATTTTATGTATTTAAGCGGATACCTTATGTATTAATTGAATGTGCACAACTCACAACATAAATAATATGTTGTATTTAGATGTTAGAAATTGGTCCTGTCGTTTTACAAAAGGTATAATAATAGAGCTGAAACTACGGTATTATAAGTATTTGGTATAGGTATTAGGTACTTATTGGGCACTTGAGAAGATTACATTTACTTTTTGAAAAAGTTTTTTTTTGTTTTTCTTTTTTGATTTCTAAATAAACTAATGGTTAATGGTCAAATAAACTAAAATATTTTACCTACTCGCTACTTTTTTTTATGGAATTTATTGGGAGGAATTTAATGCAAGAATTTGGTTTCATCAAGAATTCTTTTAGTGAATTTGTTCCCCATTGAAAATGGTATCCATTTTATTCGATAAAACTCAAGAGAAAAATAACTGAAATTTTTCATTTCTAATAATACATATTGTTTTTGTTGTTGCTGTTGTTCAGAGCTTCAGAAGTATTATTGCTTTGGCAATGCTTTTTTCTATATTATATCTATTATTATTATTATAAAATATGTGCTAATCCATCAAAATATATAAGTTAATTGTCTACTATATTTAAGATATAAACATGTTTTTTGTGCTCATCTATATACAATTAAAGTTATCACATTTGAAATTATGGTAAATATGTGGTGAATGAAAAGGATTACAAAGCTAAAATTATGGTTTCAAGCATTTTGTTGAACTATGTTATTATATAAAATATTCAATTCAATTGGTATTGTTATTTAATATTAAATAATGTTATATTTACCTATCTATATATATCTCATATATGCAATGCATCCAATAAATGTTTGAAATTCAGTTAAATTTAAATCAATAGAAAATTTATTTTCTATGTTTGACAAATCAGATTTTATAGTCTATACAATATTTTGATGAACTTTCATACAGATCCGGAAGTAATTAATTAAACGAATCAATGACAAATACGGGTTTTGAGAAATTAAAAAAAATATATATATCAATTATATTGATGGACACTGTATTTAAATGGATTTTGCTTTCTTTTGTTTTTTCCATCAAGCGACATTTGACAAAGAAATGTTGTTGTGATTGTGACCGAAAAATAAATAAATAAATGAATAATTATTAATAATAAAAACATTGAAATAACGAAACCGTATGTAAATCATTAATAATTATAATTAATTGCACTTCGAATGCTGTTCAAAGGTACATATTTAGCTCAAGACCAAAAGTGAATGAATATTACACCAAAAGACGTGAGGTCGATAATCTTACAAATTAGTACGCAAATTGATACAATTGTTAAACGCATAAATATGCAATATAGCAATATACAGTTTTGTGAAAGGTTAAATATCTTTCAAAATTCTACAATCCATATTTTAGACTAGTACAAACTGAACGGCTGATAGCAGCCTAAAAATAAAAATAATTTTATTTTGGTTGATTTTAATTAATTTTATTGAGTAAACAATTTGCTAATAAATATTTTCTGACACTCCCAGTTCATTATTCTTTAATGTAAATATCGATTGTTTTTTTACGCAAACAATTTCCACTTCATATAAAGGTATACATATTTTGATTAAACTAATATTTTCTATAAAATATATAACATTGAATTGCCCTTGATATACAGTTAGTTAAATATTTTTGAAAAATTGATGCTCATAACCATAGAAGATTTTTCATGAGACATGGTCAGATAATATCATCCAATTGCATGATAATATAATTTTCGTTATGCATAAATTGTAAATATATATGACCATTGAATATAATTAACTATATACCTAAATTATTCATTTCACGGTAGTCAAAATGGAAATTTTGCAACTTCCGACAAATTTACCAAAGCGTACTCACACCGAAACTCTATATTTTTTAATATTTATATTTCGTTGCAGGTACGCATTTGAGCACTCTTTGACCCATACCATACCGAACTTGATTTTAATGAAAACTTTTCTATCACTTTTTGTTATGTAAATTTGTTGTTTACATGACAATCAAAAGTTACAGAGAGATATCTTTATCTTTATTAGTTCAGAAATCATCATTTATTTTAACTCAATTGTTTAATTAATTTGAATTTTAGAAAATTTTGGAAAATATTTTATTTATTACAAAACATTTTTCTATAATAATGTAATTTCTTTTCATTTTCACTATATTTTCAATATTCTGAAAAATGAAAAACATAAAAGAAGACCGCTATTTATTTTCAAAAGACTTTTGCTCATTCAACTGCGTATCAAGTTGAATATCAAAAGGCCAAATGATGTTGAAATTTTTCACTTATATTTTGCAAACAGATTATTTTATAAAGCATAAACACAGAATTAATAAAAAAAAAAAACTAAAACTGAAACTGAAAAGCAACAAGAAAGAAGTGAAAAATAAATAAATAAAGAAAATTTAATGGGATGCCCGTCTATTGTTCTCTATTAAACTTGGATATCATCAAAACTAAAAGATTTGCGAACAGTTCTTTATTGAATTTTATATACCATCATTTATAAATAGATATATTATTGGTTTTGAGTTGGATTTGTGGTATGTACTATGTAGCCACCTAGCAGCTACCTATTTATATTATATTAAAATTGTTCAATAATATCGATTTCCTGGTGTGGTTGTAGAATATTTAATATTTAATTTTTGCGTCATGTTGTGTTACGATAAAATATTATAAACTCTGAACATGTAATACAACATACACAGATTAATTAAAAAGATCAGATATCATGGTATTTCGAACATACCATCTCTTAACACATCGAAATTTTATACGATTTATTAGCATTACAATTTTGGTTAACCCGCAGATAATAGCTGAGAGTAGAAAAATTAAAATGGGGATATTGTAATTCATTATTATTAACATTATCATTATCATAATAATTTATGATATCAAATCAATATATTTGTGTATACAAATAAACATATAGTATCTGTGTAGAACAGAGCCGACTGAAAAGAATATGGTGCTTCTGGCATATAACATAGAGACGCCCCGATATCATATAAAAGCATTATTTTTCTGTATTAAATGGAGGCCAGCCTTTCGATTTTTCTTCCAATATACTTTGTACAGAAGATATGAAATGTTATTGGCATAAATCACCATACAAATAAAATAACTTATTAATTTTCTTATATACAAAAGAATGCTAACAGCCACATCATTAATGATAATATTTATAATTTTTTTTTAAATATATCTTCTTCTTTTGTACTTGCTGTTATTAAATTGCAGCTCTTATTTATTTTTTAAATCTTAAACGAGGAACGTCGTTTCTGTTTTAACACAAATTAATAGACATCCACTTTTTAGTCATACCTACATACAATTTTTTTAATTCTTTAAGAGGACAATTTTTTCGAGATACAATTTTCATTTGAGCTTCTTCAGCTTATCAAAATTATATATAGCTAGTTTGGCTTTCTCTACCACATGCCACAATATATTGTGTTTCGTATGTACTATGTAATGGTTTTAGTATTTTTATTGTGCTTTTCCATTGCTTTTTATACTTGATACAGCTATTAACGTTTCCAGTTGAATCGTTAATAATTACCTGTTAATTTCTCGTGCAATTAAAAATATTCTCCATGTTTCTAGCATAATTTAAAATTTTAAAATTTTTGAAATCATTTTCTATGAAACAACCCACTTTTATAGAATATGTCAAGCCTCCAACTAAAATAAGAATACTATATAAAGATTATATATGTCTACCACCGAGCAAAATAAATATTTTTCTCTCTTTTTTTTCTGTCTTTTTTTGTATCACAAAGTGGTTAGTGAAAAACACATTAAAAAATAATAATAAAAAAATTCCCCAAATACACAGAAACCTAAAAAAATATGGTCTTGTTAGAAAAAAAAAAAAAGTTAATATAAAATTTTGGGTTAAGTAAACATGAAAATGCGATTAGAAATAGGTGTTTGGTTTTTATAGGCCATGTACTCGCAGAATACATAAACTTTAAACAGGATAATAATAATATTTTTCCAAATGCAAATTCCATTAAAAGAACAAGTGATAAATCTTGTAATTGACAAAGTTTACTTCATTTTATATGATTATAGAAGGCTAGTGTATCAATTCGT
This sequence comes from Catotricha subobsoleta, assembly GCA_011634745.2. NCBI lineage: Eukaryota > Metazoa > Arthropoda > Insecta > Diptera > Cecidomyiidae > Catotricha > Catotricha subobsoleta. The sequence continues at coordinate 25,413 of JAABKK020001987.1, forward strand.
GTAGATATATTTCTAAATATGTGATTTCTTACAATATTATTTTCATAAGGTGAATTTTAATTTTATTTATACCTTCTTCTCTTTTCTTACTATCTATGTGCACGCTCATCGAATTTCAATATAATTTACATAAAATATATATTTTACCATTATAATCATGAAATTATTACTTAATTTTCAATTGAAAATTAATTTGTAGACAAATTTTTCGATTTTCCTGAATGAGTAATAACATATTTTTATATAACAAAAACCAATGAGGTAATATATGGCTCACACTAGTGGGACCCATATCTAGTCTTTTGTTACATAAATTCGTGTTGATATCATATTATATAAATAAAGTACGGATTATGTTTTATGATTTTTTACATTACATTTTATTCTATATATCATTTATATGTTGACTTCGATAGAAATGGAAGTAGCTAAACCGTAAAATATAGGGGGGAAAATGGAACGAAAAAAGAAGAAAATCTAATGTTTATTTTTCATAGTACAATAGATTTTGATAGCACGTACTACTTTTCTAACGTAACCTACCGATAACTACGAACATACAATTTACCTATTTCATATTGTGAAACTGAAAATTTGTCATCGCTGTATAAATATTATAGATTGGAATAAGGTAATAATGGCATTACATACTCATATTTTATGTGTGTCGCAATATGCATGAACTGAATAATATAATATAAGTTGTTTGGAAGGGAAGGTGATGATGTAAGTAAAAAAAAAAAAACCTTGCAAGATTTTTTTATTTAAATTTAGTTTGATTTATTTTTTTCTTTTTCAATTCGTTTTTTTTTCTCTGATATATTGCACAAAGAAATAAAGTAAAATTAAACAGTATTATTATTATTATTCGAATTATTATTTATTGTGAAGAATAACAACACGAATTAGTCTTAACAGTAAAAACTGTTTTTTTTTTCTTCTCCACTTTCATGTTCGTTTGAATGGAATTGTGCATTCTAAAATGTCAATTTGTTCGAAATGAAAAAGTACAAATATTACACTTTTAATTCAAATAATATACTGATCGCAAAACTTTAGTGTTTATATAAATTTTAGGTTGTAAAAAGTTTTTGTTAAAACTCGAAAAGGACTTACACAGAATGCATAATTTTCGGTCGAGGATTGAATAATTAAAATATACGATTTGGGTGTAATTAATTCGAATCGAAACTGTATTATCTACCACTAAACCATCGTATTCTACGGACAAATCAATTTGAATTCATTGTTAAGTACATCTGATTCACATGAGAGACAAATATTTTATTAGGGTTCATATTGTTATTTATTGAATTAAACCTATTGACCAACCAACCAACCAACCAATCGACTGACCGACCGACCAACTGAATATTATTTCAATTCATAATCACACACATATGCTATTGAAATTTGTATATCACCTTTACTTACCGATATTAATATCATTAACTTTGTTCACATTATGTTTAATTATAGAAAATGCTATAGAAGGTTATTATTATTTATTCTAGTTATCTAATCGTAAAATGTTATAAATTTTATATTGGGAATTATATTGTTTTGATTGAACTTATCTTTTTTCTCTTTTTTTCTTTGTTTTACTTAACTTATGACAGAAATTTTTATTTGTAGTTGACGTATGTTGTGTTGACTAATAAATAAAATAAAGTAACAATCTAACTTATATGTTAATTACAGCCGCGGTATCAGAATTTTTCAAAGTCTTGTTTAGTCAAATTGCGATAATTTAATACTGTCATAAATCGCACACCGTTGTTATTATAATCGATTGGCTGTTGTATATAGTTAGATAGAAGAATATTAATTGGATTTTTCTCGTTTTTGTATGTGTTTAAGTATAATTTTGTTCGAAACATACCATCATTCTAAACGTGTTAAATTAGATAGTAGTGCGGTTTTTGATTTTTTTTTCTCACGTTCCTCGAAAAGAAGATTTAGAGAGTTTTGTAATATCGCAAAATCGAATATAAATATCATATCTATCGTAGTCATTATTACTTTTGAATTAATATGTTTAAATTACGGTTTTATAAAATAATTTAAACTTTTGTCAATATGTAAATTGTTACGATGATGTTGACTAAAAACTGAAACAGCTTTAGATTCATTGCCCACGTAAATATACTTAAAAGCTAATGCAAAAATTCTTACAATATTATATTAATAACAAACTTTTAAGTTGATTGCGTTACCGCGTTGATATAAATAGAAAAACAATAAACGAGCATACATTTTTTTTTTTTTAAATCTATTTTATGAAAACACTTATATGAGCATCACGTTACACCTTGATCAGAGTGGATCAAAAAATAAAACCAAAATCCTTTTTTTTCTTCTTTTTTTTTCTTCATTTCTTTGTTATATATTTACATGTTCAACAACATTACATTATATTTTTTAGATTGATTATTATAACATTATTCGTAAGTAAACTTATTTGCACAAGCTTATTTCAATGAAATCGTATTAAGAAACAGCGTCGTATACACTATACGTAATATGTAATATACGTTTATACTCAGTTTCGATATTGAAATAGATTCACGATAAAACATACATACATAAAGAAAGATACATAAAACATTAATGCCTTATGTGCGAAGCACGTACAGAGTTTTTTTTTTTTATTTAAATTCTGGATAAATCAACGCAATATTTTTAAAAATAAAAATTTTCAGGTAAACACTTATCTTATTAAATTGATCTAACCATACAAAAAAAAGGAGGAGAGAGAAAAATAATCTTATCAAATATGATGCTAAAAGAGTTCAATGATGATTCTATGCTAATGAGTTTTAAGTGGCTGTTACTACAATTTTTCACTAAAATTGAAATCAATTTCAACTAGACAGCAATCTAGCAATCCATAAAAAGTTTAAGTGTAATCCCTAAGTAAAATAAGATAAATAAAATTATGAAGCAGAAAAAAAAATTAATAAATAAATAAAAAAGAAGGAAATAATGATTTTCGTCATTTTCGTATAGTTTGTAACAATCCTTCTTATAAAAAGAATATAAAAAAAAAGTGGGCTATACAATAACGCTAGCGCCTTTACTTTAACTGGCTATAATATTTATATAAATATAACTGTGCGCTTTATAGCCACGTTCCATCACGTTTTTTTTTTTCTATCTTACGTGAATTTATTGATTTGAAGAATAAAAAATAAAAAGGAAAAACGAAAAGCGAAAAAAAAAAATAGAAGAAAGAATAAAGAGAGGATAATTCTATTTATTCACCTATAGGTTCATAATCTAATAATTTACGCATTTTATTTTATTTACTTTTTTTCTTTATGGTCTTATGGCATTTTTTTTTTATTTATGTATTTATTTATTTTTTTTTGGAATTTTTACTAAAAGTACTTAATTTAATTGACATCGAACGAAGAAAGTAGCAACACAAAACAGAAAATTTACATATTACATTTTTAGTCCAAATTTCCAGCAAGTGATAAATCTTGCTGGTTTTATATAAAAAAATTATTTGTGTTTACTTATTCCTAATAATTCGATAATTCTCATGAATAAGTTAACTAGTTCTCATTAACATTAATTTGTGTATTTTCTTTAAAATATGAAAAAGCTTGTTAAATATACAATATACATAATATATATTAGGTTTAGGGTGACAATTCATTTAGTTTCTGGGCACGAGAAAATTTTGCATTTTGAATTACAGCTAGATATCAGTGCGGGATGTCGCCTATATTTAGTTTTTGAAAATAGATCGAAAAGTAGTGTAGACTTTTTTTGAAATTTCTAAAAAGATTGGAAAAAATGGGAGTGACTATATGACATAAAAAAACGACATAAATTTATGTGATATAAGCCGATTTTCAACAGGCTATATGACAT
>JAABKK020001998.1:0-29291 GCA_011634745.2 Catotricha subobsoleta
CCCTAATATATATATATATATATATATATATATCTCTGGTCGGGTTTAAGTGGGCTGTAGTCATGTTTACAATGTAACATATAGATAAAGAGGAAAATCAACATTTCACTATAATAATAGGCAGCATCGAATTGAGGTAAATATCGAGACCCCCCCAGTATCTTTTTTTTGTTTTTTTGTTTTGCCTTTCCACCTATTTTATTTCTCTTCCATTTTTATTATATTTTTTTTTCTATTATCCCACTATACAGGACCCAGGGGAAAACATTACGATATAAAAAGAAAATCTCTTCGATTGTTTATTATAAAATATATTTTGTTTTTATTTGACATTTTATTAAATTGATTTTTAATTCGAGAAATGTACGTACATTTTTTTGTTGTTTCTTGATTTGTTTTTTTTTTTTTTAAAGAATTTCTTGTTGTAAATTACTAATCTCCGTATATTCTGAAGAACATTCACGGTTCATGGTATTGGTATAAGCAATAAGCATCATAAGTACCATTAATGTGAGAAAAGTGGTTTGGGGTGCTTTTGTTTTTTGTTTTTTTTGTCAAAAGTTTAAAGAAAATTGCAATGTCGTTCTGTAAATTTATATAACTGATTAATTTTTTTTCTAGTTTTCATAGTAGATGCTCGCACAATAGAAAGGCAGTAGCACTTTAGAACTACCCAGGCTATACAAAATTATTGCGTCCTGATCAAATTTATTTAAGACGGCAACTGATTAAAAGTTTTTTGTGCGTGCACAAACAGATGCTGCAGATGCGGGTGTACGAATGTTATCTCTGGTTTTTCATTAATGATGTCACTTCTGAAGTAGTTCGCATATTAATATATATGATTAATCAGTATATGAAAGTAATAATGAATATTTAATGAACGAAATGATCATTAACCCTAATCCTGCGTCTACGCAGTTATTATACATCTAATAGCATGTAAAAGTGGTCAAATTGACCCACTGACGCAAGATAAGGATTAATTAAAATATTCGATACAATTTGCATGAGGCATGACATATATAAGGAACATTTAACTCTAATTTCAATTTTATTAATAAATTTGAATGAAAAGTATATTTACATAATCCATCTAATTTTAATGTTAAAGCAAAATAGAATAAGAAATCTTCCTTTCAATTCTATCCACATATAATTCGTTTGGAAGTCTTAAGTGAAGTGGTGATTTACAGTATTTCATATGTTAAGATATTACCCTAAATATGTAATACACGTAGTAGATCAACTAAATTCCACCTAAAGTGGACAAGAAATACATTTTCGGTAGAATATTTATATATTATCTCTACCTATATAAGACTGTGCGAAACATTTTTTTTTTTTTTTGGACATACTTTTTATTTTTCCTGTTTGCTTTATTATTTGCTATAAATCACATTTTCGAATATACAACTCACACATATTCATTATACATATATATAGTAAGACACACAGTCACACGGATGGTCGAGTTTTTGGGGCGATTCAAAGTACAAAAAAAATAAAGAAGTAAAAAAAAAAAAATTGTAAAAAGGATATCCCTAATTTTTAAAGGGATTTGACAACTGCTTATTGAAGGTGATGTTATGGCTATTGTAGCCGCATGCTGTTATAAGAGAACAACAACGATCAAAAAGAATTTGTTACGAGTGTGATGAGATTTCTTTTCCTTATTTTGATATCAAGTTTTACGATAAAATAAAATGTATAAAACAAAAAAAAAATATGGAATCTATTGGCATTGAATTTTTGCGTTTATTATCGAAAAAAGGGAAGAGGATTTCATTTACAAAAGAAAATGGAAGATTTAATTTTAATAAAAAAAAAAAAACTTCGAACACGCAATAGTAGAACCATTTTTCGATCAGAACCAGACATTTCCGAGTAAAAAAAAACAAATGTACAAAATGAATTTGATTTATTGTCTATAATGCAAATAAAAGTTTGATTTTTTTTTAAAAAAATATACAAGTTTGATAAAATTGCATAAAAAAAATCAAGAAAATAAAATTTATGTTCATCTGTTTTGTACAACATTTCATGAAATTGTTTTTTAAACTTCGATATATGATGATATTCTTCGTTTTTTAAACCTTCTATGTAAATAACGAATAGCAGAAATCAATATTTTGCGTACATCGATAAAAAAAACTAATAATAATATCATTTCGATTTATCGACAGACATACACAAAAATCGAAAATAAAACTCTCAATTTCATATCAATTTACATATACAAACAATATTTATTTTTATCTATCGAAATAGGGATCAAATCGCTATTGTACCACTTATTTACATATATATATAACTAAAACTATACCTATTTGCATTTGGTCACGAATTTACCATAACTGACTATTACGTGAATCGCAGACATATCGTACAAGCAAGTTTTTAAATTCAATTTAAATCAATGAAGAAACCCATTTAATAAACAAAAATTAATGGCTGTATTTTTACTTACGTATGTATTTGGTTTTGCATAGCGCATAGCACAATGTATTCGAGAGAAGAAAAAAAAAATATTAAAAAAATACTTAAATCAAACTACTAACCGATTTATTGATGAAACACTAGGTACATTATCTTGTGAGCAAATCCCTTCGGCTAATAATCGATCACGTATTTCCCATGCAAACATTGTTGGATTTTCACGTTTGTAATTGGCAATAGCATCGACGACTGGTGGTGTTGCAACTTTTGGTTTAGAGCCACCTATTACACCAGCCTTAAAACTTCCGGTTTCATAATATCTGTAAAATATACATAAAAGAAAAATGAATTAAATCAAATAACGTTTTCGTTTTCTCTCATTTGATGTTTGTTTAATTTGTAATATTTTTTTTTTTTTTTAAAAATAGGTTTTATATAATTTTGATGGAAAAAAATTTGTGAATTTTGTATTTTTTACATCCTAATTTTTATTTATTATGTACAAAAATCGTTCAATAATTTTATAATAGAAACATAAAGAATAGTTTTTGCCAATTATATTTTATAATGAAATATTTTTAAAAGAATTCTATTGCCTACAGTATACGAATGAACGTATAGATAGTTTCATTATTTTAGATTATTTGTATTCAACAATGCATTGAATCAGGACAAATATAAATGACTGTAACAAAGAAACAAATGATATGGTCAAAATGGGTAAACACATTGAGGCTGTACGCAGTAAGTAATTATCTATAGGGTTTTAAAAAACAACCAAAAACTTTTTGTTTTGCTGTTGATAATATGCGATCATCAGTGAATCGGACCGCATATCAACAATTATTTACAACAAAAAAAAAACGAAGAAGAAAGATCAATAAGGGTTTCTATATTTAGGAAACTTAATTTAGATTAATAAGTTTCATATACAAAAAAAAGAAAAATTATAAGTTGGCAAGTGTAAAAAATAGAATAATTTGAAATAATTTTAAGTTTGCTAAAAAAAAAGGGAAATCATATTTAGCTCGGTAAAGCATTTTGAGATTTTTAAGACAGCGATATTTATTTATCGACTAATATAATTTTGACAAAACTTGTCACCAAATCTAAACAAAACTGCATTTTAGATGAAAAGAGAATGTTTAAAGTAAAGTTAAAAACTTTAGAGGATATGAATAAGATTCGTGGCTTACACGAGGTGAAGCTTACCGGCCTTAGTGTGAATTCATAGCAACTAAAAACGACCGTAACGTGACGACCGTTTTGAGAGCTTGCATGCAAACTTTCTTAAATGACCAATTGGAGGAGCGAATTTGACATATGTAATACAGCTCTCAAGTCAAACTCTTAAAACGGCCGTCACGTTACGGTCGTTTTTAGTTGCTATGAATTCACACTTAAGATTTACACGTATAAATCATATAACTACTTCATTATAAAGATTCTGAAGTAAAATTTTAGGAATTATTTCTGAGTTGTCTCTATATTTTTGGTGACCATTAGAGGTGATTAATCCATTTAATCGATGGAAATAATTGATAAGTCGTAAAATAATTGAAATGGAAATTCGATCTTTAAAAAAACTCAATTAATTTTAACCTCAATTCAATAATTGAACAGTGCATTTATTTTTATGGAATTAATTGTATGGAAAGTCGATAATCGTTAGTTTGAATGGTTTTAATCAATAATCAACATGTTGATCAACCATTTTTTCATTAATCGAAAATCGATTTCTTTTGTCGACGATGTTTTGATCTATAGTGACACATACGGTGGAGGTCGATAACACCCAAAGATATAACACCCAAATGCGAAACAATGTGTAATAACTCCTAAATGAAGGGTCCCATACAAAATTTACCCATGACAGTCCCACATTTATTTTCGGAGACGCATCCAATGGTATCCCAGTTCCCCCGCTAGGGCTCCCCTTTAACCCACCTCTAGTGTAAACTATCTCTTTGTCAAAATTGTACACTAAAACTTTTTGTGGGGCTGTCGGAGGGGGTAAATGGGGATACCGTTGGTTGCGTCTCCGAAAATAAGTGGGGGTCCGTCATGGGTAAATTTTGTATGGGACCCTTCGTTTAGAAGTTATTACACATTGTTTCGCATTCGGGTGTTATAGCACCTCGCCACACAGTTACTTTATAAATAAAATTATAAAAATTGGAAAATCTATAGTTAAACTGAACTACCGTACAAATAAACAGGCATAAGTGCATAAACTCTTATACAAATTGTGTACAATATAGAGATGAGATGTGATACGTAGACACCAACAAAAAATATATAGTTTTTAGCAGATAAGCAAAATCTAACCTGAATCAGCATACTCTACCTACATTATTTTATCCATTTATCCATTGGTAGATTTCTATTTTAAATTTGTAACATAACCACATTATACATGTTATATCTATCGACCTATCTCTAAATACAAACGTTTTGATACAGATACGTGTAGGTAAAATATACATCACATCATACACCATAAATTACACGCTGATTATATTTAAACAAAATAAAAATAAAAACTAAAATAAAGAGAAAAAAATTATGGAATATAAATTGGTGTTGAGATTTATTACTCCCATTACAAATTCGTAATTAGTTTTTGGGTTTTGTGGATTTTCTATAAGTTCTATGGGTGAAAAACAATTAATAAAACAATTTGTTTTAAGTGCGGCAAGTGAATTTTTGAAACGATAGTAATAGAATCAAAGTCTAGATGAAATTTATGTTTATTTGTTTCGAATAAGAAAGAATTATAGGATATAGGCACCAACTTTTTGAATACATTTTGGTTGAAGACATGGAACCAACATTCCTTGCAATGTATTTAGATAAAATTTGGTAGAATGCAATTAATGGCTTCGGCTTGGATCATCCATCCATCCATCCAAGGACTCGGCTTAGGCTTTTAGGCATACGCGAAATTGTGTAACAGACATTTTCCTCTAAACCAGTATATCTTATAGAATTACAGGAATTGCGAGTATTAATTTCATAAACAAAGAAAAATAATAAGGCGTTAAAAAAAAGTACTCATGTTCATGTCAATTTTTGACAGGACTGAGTTAGAGCGGATTTTAATGATTCGCCCAAAATGTCAAAAATGAAGTAAAAAATTAAAACAAAATAAATACGCTAAAAGTCACTTCTTTTGGTGTCTATTTGGAGAGAACGAGAATCAACCTAAACAAAAAAAAAAAAAAAAAAGAAGTAACGAAAAAACCATTTCTATTCATTCAAGCTATGAGCAAACTACTATAGAATGATGTTATACGATTCTCGAAATTCATATTTTTCTACAATGCACTATTCTGTTCCCAGAGTCTATTATGAACATATTACAATTTTATAGGACTGTCGCACTGATGGCTTTTGTGTATTTGTAGCAAACAATTTAATTATATGAACATTCTTCTCGTTGTGCTAGTAGTGTATATTCGCACATATTTATTACAGTGGTTCGACCAATTCTTTGTGAATGTCTGCATTTAGTTATATAGGTGGTAATGTTAGCCAAATAAAAAATTCTACAATAATATATAAGAAATATTGTTTACAAACACAGCAATATTATACGCAGTTGAGTAGATTTTTGAGAGGAAAACACCATATACACAAAATAATAATAATTACCAACAGTAATAATAATAACAATAAATATAAATATAAATGTTGTGTTTCATACATAGAAATATATATATCTACATAATAGGTATAGGACTCTGTTTCTATTCTATATAGAAAAATTATCCAACAAACACCATGTACGTACGGTACCATCGTACAATAATAATAATAATAATAATAATAATGAAAAACAGAAACGCGCACTTATGTGGGTCGGTAAAACCATTTCCAGATTATTGTATTATGCACGGAAATGGCATAGCATCCAGTCAACCAACCAACCAACCAACCAAACCATTCTCATTCTCATTCTCATCCCCAATTCAAATCTATCTCCACATTCACATATTCTATTTTCTATTTTATATACGAGTATATTCGAAATATATATAAAATTGCTTTAGCTTTATATTAGACTAGAGTATAGAAGAGAACGTCGCTGATGGCAACCAAAAGTACCCAGTTTTTCGAGTGTACCAGCAAATAGTATAGAATCATTGGAAACAAAAACAACAGCAATAATAATAATAATCCAACTGAAATGACAACAGCCCACGTAACGAGAAGTCGTAACTTCATTTTTAGTATTTCCTGTTGTATATATTCAAAACTGTGGAGGCACTGCCGTTGTTTTATACAACAAAAAAAAACAATATAAAATAAAAATAGGAAGCGGGTGAGGCATATTAAAGACTATATGAACTTTTGAGCAACTGAAATTGTGGTAAAATAGTGACCAAACAGAATAATATTTGTCATCAAACAAACAAAAAAATATGTGTTTGCGAAAGGATAAATGAAAATTAGAAAATGAAATTAATAGTACACTGTTCTTCAGAATAAAGAACAAAAAAAAAACAAAAACAAAAACAAAAGGAACTGAAGATTATAAATGACAATTAGTTTTTAACGAGATTTAACCGTCAGAAATGTAAATTTTCTTTGGTACTTGAATCTTTAATTTTTACTTTTCTCACACGTCATTTTTAAAAGAAATTAAATGAAATGGGGTGAATAGGGAAAGCGGGGGTGAATAGCGACAGTCAATTATAGGGAAATGTAGAGAACTTACAAAAAAGTCATCTGTTTAAAATTGGTCAGACAATCGTGGAGAATTTTATGGGTATAAAGGTTTTTTAAAAGTTCTCTCAATTTCACCGTAATTGACTGTCCCTATTCATCCCATAGTTGACGGTATCTTATGTAAGCCATATTAATAAAGATTTGATGATTAACTTAAAATTTAACATACTTTCGTTTTGTTGAAATTTTCTAGAAATATTTATCGAAATATTACAATTTCAGCAAATTTTACCTTTTCAAATAAAATTACTGAATTTAATTACTGAATTATTATTTCTATTACAAATAATGTGGACATGACAATAATAATACATATCAAAGTTGATTCTAGCAAATGAATTTTGTTGTGTGGCAAATTGAAAACAACCGAAATTTGCATTTCATTACAAGCTAACTAATATATAAATCCTATCCAAATTTCTGCATAATTTATATTAAATACAATTTGTATATAAAATATAATGGATATGGATTAGATTAAAATGTAAAAGGCATTACCGCAATTAGTGGGTTTTTATCATGATGGTGTGTGTGTGGCAACAAAAGCACAAAATTTCCAACATACCCGCACGCGGTAGCTCTAATGGTAATAAATATTTAATGCAGTAAATGAATGAATAAATTAATGAATGAAAATGCAACCAAACGGGATGTGGTGCGAAGCGATGCTTACACAAAAGCACATTCATCAAGCGCACCACACATAATAAAGCCCATGAATGCTAGCGAGCGAGCTATCTCTAGTTATATAAATGGTTTTGTTCATGCACATGAAATGCTGTTCGAATGAAATATAGAGAATTTTGTAAAACGCAAAATTTGTTATAATACATATGATGTGCTAAGGATGTGCTGAAGTTGCAAAAGCAAAACAACTTAATTCGATTAAAATTAAATCTTGTCGTTGATGTTTGTCTGTTTTTTTTTTTTTTTTTGTTGCTTTTAACATTTTATTACTTTATGTGGTAACTATTATAGATATGATATTATAATGCTATAATTTTAGAAAGGATTAATAATAAAATAGAGTGGTTAGATTGCTAGAGTATTTGAAGCGTTCAACATAATGGTATGAGGTATATGTTAATCAATTTACGACGAAAGTTATGTAACGAATTCATTTCATGATTAGTGTTCAAAGCAGAGAGGCAAACCTTTTCCATTTTTGAGGGTTCGGTTCTGAAATTTAAATTTAAGGGTTCGGTTCTTTACGTTCGGTTCTATATTCGAAAAAAGTGAGGGGGTTTGGTTCAGCTTGCCAATTTTTAGTATATAAATTGCTCAAAATTATTTTTTTTCGGTTCGTTTCGGTTCTTTGGGTTCTTAAAATTAAAGGTTCGCTTCATCAGGTTATTCGGTACTGAAAATAAAAAAAGGAGGTTCGGTTCTTTGGGTTCGGTTCTAAAATCGAAAAAAGTGAGGTTCTTGAGGTTTGGTTCGGTTCGGTTCGCCTCTCTGGTTCAAAGTAGAAAATGTATTTATTAATTCTAATTTCTATTCTTCGTTCTATTTCGTTTTAATGGAACTGGATAATATATTTCTTAATTTTGTTGTGATAAAGCAACAATTATTGTATAATTATAAATACTCTTACCTGGATAATATTTTTGAAACACAGCCATGACTGACCCGTAATTGTCTTGATATATCACACGGTCGAACTCCATTATGAGCTAATTCAACAATCCTCTGTCGTACAACATCTGGTAATGGTCGACCATTTACAAATACACCACCTAATTGATTGACACCACCATGACCTGTAAAACATAAATTGTAATGAACAAAAACAGAAATTGTATATTTTTTTTTCACAAATTAAAAAATTATTAAATTATATATGCGTTTTTTTAGCATTTGTTTTGACATATCTGTTAAAAGACTATTGAAATTATACCTCTACTTATTAATAAAATTGAATAAAATTTATTTCTTATCAATATAAGATTCTTCTGTGCAGATTTTTTTTGGTTTTACATCAACATTCTTCTGTTTATTTTATAGGTCTGACCGAGAATAGAATAATCTAAATGTATTGAAATTTAGGTTCGATTTAACTCAGTTCTCAATAGGCATTTGTTATCTCTATATACTTACTCCCTGTCTACAACAACAGTCCAGTACAACAACTATACATTCACTGTTGCTTTTTATATATTTTTTTTTTTTTTTATTGCTATTTGTAACATTACTTTCTTTGTGAATTTTATTTTTGACAAAGTTTTGATTTAATTCAAAAAAATAATGATTTAAATAAATGTATGTGTCGGTCATGTAGTAAACACCGGAAGTAAATCGATCGTACTTGATTAATCGTGTTTGCAATTCTATTCTATTTTTTAACACTTAGTCCAATGAATGACAAACAAGTGCAATTTGATACGAACCATTTATTTATATTTGATTGAAACCAATATTGGACTTTTAAACCCTTGATAAAATCAGTAGAGTAAAATAATAATTTCGGTATTATGCAGATCAGGAACGGCGTGAGGTGTGTATGAACGAGTTAAATATACATTTTAGGCACCAGTACAGTTACGATGGCGAGGGGGGTGGGCGGTGTGTGTGTCTATAAAAGACCAAAATCGCGTTACGTAATACATATATGAATAGCTAAATTGAAAAAAAATATCTCATATTTTATATTTCCACTTGATATTTGTTGTTCTTTATTGTTAAAACTATTAACTAACTAACTATTAAATTTAAGGGCTAGAACGACGACGACGACGACGATTGTTAAAACTGTGAATATTTGTTATCATCCTATATTATTTCTATATTATTTATTTATTATTTGCCGTGTGTGTTATTAAAATGTAACACTAAGAATAGTAAATAACTATAGAAAATATTTAAACAATATACGCAATACATGTTTGCAATAACAAACAAGTACATTGATTACAAAATATGAAATACAAAATGCATACAAGTAAAATGGATTTCAGACTAAAGGTAAAAATATCTCGTTTGGTTTTCATTTTCTTCAATCAGTAGAGGTACTCAAAAACCTCAATTTATTTTAAATGAAATCTAATGTTCAAAACAGCGACCAACTACACAATCTGAATTTAATTTAAAGTTGACATGGAAAATATTTTTTTTCCACAAAATTTAAGCATTTTTAATTTTTAATGATTAAAAAATAAAAAAATAATAAATAGCTGTACAGATGAAAATACGAGTAACAAACAAAAAAAAACTGAAATCCCAATTAAAACAAAAGTTTTGCTTTCATCTGAATAATAATTATAGTTCACAAATTCATCTAATTAAGAATATTTAACACATCAACATCTTATGCAATCATATGCTGACATGCTGACATGCGTAATTCAATAAGAATTATTTCTAATTTATAAAATGAATGCAAAGCAAAGGAAATAAACATTGCATGGCTTTCAGTAAAAGATTTTTTCGACATATAGTCAAATCTTGTGCTAACTTAATTGTAAGTAAGAGTTCATTAGGCAGGCGGCAATTAAATTTTGCACTTTCTGTAAGTGAATAAATGATCCATGAATTTGTTCTGGCACTTCAATTGATGCTATTTAAAACCTACAAACAAAAAAAAATAAAACACATAACCGCAACGAAAATAATATTCACTAAAATAGCGGTCTGTAAAAATAAATAATAATAAAAAAATAACGAGAAATTTTTGAACTAAAAATGTAATCATTAATTTGATGATGAGAAAACGGTGCGACGATGTGATAAAAAAAATAAAATAAGTATTAACGAAATTACATGCCATATTTACGAAAGTGCTTATATATATGTTTATATGTCGATCTTTTCACAGCACAATTTACCAATTATATTGTTATTTTCTTCGTTAAAAATGAAAACAAAACAAAACAAAAAAAAAAACAAATCAATTGCATAGAAATTATTAGATACGTTTACGTAATTCAATAGCAACAACAAACGATTTGTTTAGTTATTCTTATATACAATCGCTACTTCCTATTCAAGCTGCACTTTAATAACAATATATGAAATAACAAATAATAAAAAAACAATTATAAGCAATCCCTTGTCTATAATATGACTTATCTGATCAAGTATCAGATAACAATACGAGCGAGTGTATAATAAATATTCAACGCCTTCTATACATATAGGTATCATAAATATAACTAACAAATACCAAACTTTGCAATATAATAATTGCATCGAATATTTTGTTTATAAAGTGATATTGATGGTGGAATAAGTCTTTCTGGATAACCGAAACTATATTTTCTCTTTTCCTCTTTGAGACTAAAAAAAAAAAACGTTTTCAAGGTCAAGGTGATATTTGTAGAACTTATTTAGGTCGCATCATCCGTGTTTAGAAGCTTATTAAATTTCCTAACCTAATTTCAATGGGTTCATTATAATAATTTTAATGGTATATATACATATACAAAAATATATTCCGCTTGAGTAAACCCCTCTGAGTACACACTCTGTAAGGAGACTTCCAACGGACCTAAAAAATAAATACAAGAACAAAATATTTCCGAAAATTGTTTTAACGAAATATTTGAAGGTATGTACAATCAATAGAGACAAAAAAAAGAATAATTCACAAAAGCAGGGGAATTGGCCTAGATGTGGGGTCCCTTGACGGTGATCTTTTCCAAAAAGTCCCGACGGATTAATGCTGTGCAACGGAAGTTATGGCCGCCATCTTGAATTTTAGTTAAAAAATTAATATTTCAGCTTAGGGAGTAGCTAGAGCCCTGAAATCGGAACCAATTTTTAGGAGGAATCATTCTAGAAAAAGTTTCTAATGATCAACTTTCTAATAGGCTTTTAAGGGCCTGAAAAAAGCCTAAATCGTCGGGAAATTGATTTTATGATCGGAAAACTCATGATTTTCAGTCATAACATTTAACATTAAAATCATACAGGATGTTTATTTGGGATGGCATTAAGTAATTTTGAATATATTAAGAAAAATTTAAAATTTAAAATTTTCCGTGGAAATGATGAATTTTGAGGATTTTGACGATTTTGACGATGATTTGAGATATTAATTTTTTAACAAAAATTCAAGATGGCGGCCATAACTTCCGTTACACAACAAGTATCCGTCCGGACTTTTTGGAAAAGATCACCCTCAAGCGACCTCACATCTAGGCCAAGTCTCATGCTTTTGTGAATTATTCACGAAAAACGCTGTTTTTCTGTCCCTATTGATTGTACATATTTTTTAATCTCATAGTTCCAAGTTCCAACTAACGACAATTTTCTAACCTGAGGAAGACCCATGTACTTTGTATAAATTTATTTTGACACAAAATAGACTCAGTATAAATGTTATCGTTCCTCCACGAATATTAAATGTGGGCATATTAAAAAATAAATGAAGGCTTTGCTATATTAGTTATTTTTAAACTATATACATTGCGAGATGAGGCCGACTTAAATATTATAACAAATGTTTTGGATGATTTTTATGATTATTAAAAGATGGTTACATTCTGATATGGTTCGGATTAGGGTGTTGAGTGTTATTTTATCCATTTCAATTCAATGTAACATGTACGCATTGTACATGCAGTTTGGTATTATATGATTATTACCTATTAGGTTTATAAATCTATTAAAAGTTTTTCTACGCATTTTATATAGATTTACAACCAGAAAAAAGAAAAAAAAAACCCTATAAATAAAGTATTAAATAGGGTGGATTTTATTATTTATAGACGAATGAGATTATGGACAGACATACTTTATAATACTGTTATGATAATGATGTTGTTAATGCTGTTGATGAAGATGAACAGATAAGTTAATTTAATATTTATTCTGCCACACTCAAATATGTGCATATACATATAAAAAAAAACCAACAAACAAACAAACAAACACAAAATCATTAAAAGCACAGCACAAATGTGTGGTAGCGCATTTCCAGCCAAGTTTTATCAATTGAAAATTTGAATTTGGAATTACGATATGAGCGATGCTCTATGGTGATGATATGGCCACTTAAGAGAATTCATAATTACAATTAAGCGAAAATAAGATCAAATAGAGTGCTTTTGTGTGCTGCTGTTTGTTTTTTTTTTGTATTTGTATTTGTATTTACTTGTCGGTAGGTACTTAGTTTACATGGCATGGCATGGCATGGCATGGCTATGGCAAGGAAATTTATATACAATAATAATAATTGCTCAGAACAAATTGTTTGTTGATTTAAATTGTACCAATAAGAGTAGTGGGCACTTAGATGTGGTTGCATTATTGGCGGGGTATAAACATATATATATATAATTTATGTTATGATAATTTTATGTATATTTGTGTTGTGTCTGTTTTTTTGTTAAAACTTTTAATCAGGTTTAGCGGAGATATACTTGTGGGACTATTAATAAATTATTTAAAATTAAAATCCTGTCCAGATATTCTTAATTATGATTATCGAACAGAAATTTTCTTATTTAAGGTACGCATTCGCAACATAAAATTAAATCATTCGCAAATAAATAGGTATATGCGTATAGTTACTTTTTTTCTATTTATGATGACACCATTTGATTATTGAGTTTTATAGAAATTATATAATTATTATTATTTGAAAAACAAAACCAGATTTAATCAAAGATAATACATATTATTTTCATATTTTTTTTAATGCACGCTTAAGGCTTGAAGGGCCCTTCCGTCGGCCCTGCTTTTAATATAAATAAAAGTTTTTTTTTTTTTTTTAGTTTGGACTTGCTTATTACAGTAAATTCATATAAAAAAAAAGTGTTTGAATAATAATTTATAATGTATTCGAAATTAGTGTAAAAAAAAACATTGTGTTTATAAATTGATTTATTTATTAGTTTACTTAATTTCAACTAATTTTCGTTACTTAGAAAAGAAAGTATAATTTTTTTAATTTTTTTTTTTGAGTTATTATCGAGCAGCTACAGTAAATAAATTTATTGTAATTAGCTATTGCTATATGCCTGGATTTTAAACAATAATTTTATTTAAATTTTCTGTGAGCTTAAATGTATTTTTTATACAATCCTATCCCTCGAAAATTATGTGCATCTAGCTTTCCTCTTTTCTTTATTTATTTATTTTTTTTCGTATTATTGTCGATTATATGGAGATACACACATACAAACAAATTCACTAGCGATGTCAAATATCTTATAATAATATACGAGAGGGTAGACCGCCTGTGTACATTTTATTATAGACTTTCCATATACTCGTATTTCCATGCCCAATGATACTACACACAACAATCAATATAGATTTATATATATAAAAGCTATAATGCTATTTTAATGCACTCCGCAACGCAACGCATCACTTAGTTTTCCATTTCTGTTGCTTTTGACGTGTATTGTGGATTCTCATATTCGATATTATTATTATTATGATCATAATATACGATAGGCCAATACTTACAACAACAACATACAATATAATTTATGGACGATTGATTTGTTTGTAAAAATTTATTGCTTGTATGTTGTTATTCCTTGTGTATTTCAGATTTCAGATATAACATATAACCATATACATTATACATGGCAGATATGTATTGTGATAACTAAATATGATGTCTTATTACTGATGTCATGTAGGCAGGCGAAGCTCTTCGTGAACGGTCCAAACCCTAAAACCACTAAAAACTTAATCGGGTTCAAAAGAACTCAAATAAGAATGATAGTGGTAATCCTAACAGGTCACTGTTCCCTCAACAGCCGCTTAAAACGTATAGGTGTCAGAGATGACCCAGACAGCGACTTCTGCGGCCAAGAGGAAGAAACTTCCAAATTTCTAGACTCCAAAGTTTTGGTGGGTCAACCATCAACTCGGGAGTTATTAAACCGTCACCCATACAAAGGATCTGGAACTTCATCCGTAGTTCCAGACGCCTTGAGATGGTGGATGGACCCCATCGAGTCCATTATATCATGGACCCGAGCGGGTATAATAAACTCTTTTATCGGGGATGCATAACGGGCCCTTGTGGCCTACATGCTGAGCCTTTGACTCGCCCCTTGTTATCCATCCTTATATTACTGATATAATCTGCTGCCGAATGTTAGAAATAAAAATTTACATTTTAATATAAACTTTAAAATGAGTCTCATATCATATACCTCTACATATTAATTAATTACTGTTAGAAAATAGTTTTGATATATAGGAAAGAAATTTATTACAAACAAAATTGTTTCAAGAATTTTGAAACAATAATTTATATGTTATAGAGGTATAGAGAAAATAAATGGTTTGTATGTAGATTAATAAAAGCAAAATATTTTTGTGAAGTTTCTGATAAATCAACTAGCTTTATCAATTCATCAAAGAGATCACATTGAAATGGAAAAAAAAACACTGAGCCGACGCTCTGTAAAACCGAACTAGGAGCTAAAACTAAAAGTAATAAAAGGTTTATAGTTTCGTTTGAGAACTAATTTGCTAGTCGCACAGCTGAAGTATTCTAATGAATGTTCTAAGAAAAGGCGCTTTTTCGTTTACTTTCATATTAGTAAAGTTCGGTAAATATATTTTAGAGCCGTCTTTGTCATAATTTTTGCTCGAACACGATTTAGTAAAATTTCTCAGTAAATGTAAATGAAATGTCATTGAAAAAACCAAAAAAAAATTGACAAATTAAACCAAAAATAAGTGATTTTGATTTCGAAAAAAGCCACCAGTTATTAATGGACAGTACTTTAACTTCGTAAATAAATCGAAATGATGACAGTGCCCAGCCCATAACTTATTTGACATAAATATTCAAATTATTTCTTATAAAATTGATATTTTTACGCCATCACCGATGCTGAAATTTTTATCAAAAAAGTGTCCCAATGAACTAAAATGAATTTACTGTGCGTCACATTTTATTTACTGAAACTTTACGGTAACACAAGGTTAAGTTAGAACGAATATTTACTGAGTTCTAGTACAAATAATTTACCGAACTTTATTAATTATGCAGTAAACGAAAGCGCTTTTACAATATTTTTTTTTCTTTTTAATATTGTTATATATTATTTAATGCCAAATCGATAATCATCAAAATTTACTCTTAATCATTTAATGTCTAGTGACTCATAAAATTTGTATTTCAAAATCTATTGTTGCACATTTAAAAGTCGATTTTTTTTTTGGGTGAGTATCATATTAAGTAAAAAAAAAAACAGTATTAACTTTACTTAACCAAGAGATTTTCAGTAAATAATCGTAAATACAACCCAAAGCGAAACCTAATTCAATATTCCAATTATTTTAAATTTACATTTGAATCAAGCGAACAAAAAAAAAAAACAACAAACAAATAAAGGATATCGCATGCAAATCAAAATTCTAAAGAAAATAAAAACACATTGATTGTAATTTAAGTAGTTATAAAATGTCTCTCTGGTAAATATGCTCAATTCAATTCCACCTTGTGTTTTTTTTTTTTTTTTATTATTTTTGATTAAATATATTTGTGTTTCACCGTATTTTCCATTGAATATTCCAGCTAAGTAAGCGTTAAGATATCAACTTACACCCTATAAAAATGAAGCTCGTGAAACTGATTAGAAAAGAAAATAATCTTTTCTTTTCTTTTCTTTTTTCGATAATTTTGTTTTATATATTGAATTAATTTTATTTAGAAACGAATTTTGGAAATTATGATAATGAGGAAATGAGACACACAACCTCACAGGTATATATCATTTAATCTTATTAGACATTTGTTTTTTTTTTTTGTTTTTTTCGCAAAATTTGATCAAAATCTTTAAATTGGAATTTTATCAACAAATTTTCGGTAATATTATTTCCAGAAATATGTTGACGGAGTTTGGGTATATCGTTACTGAAAAAAGTAAATAGTTGAAATAATATCATCGAAGAATATGAAACAAAATAAATAAAAACAATAATATGTTATAGAAAACGCATTTATTACACACATAAATTATCTTCATTTTTATTTAACTGTGTAATATAGCATCGCACATCTTGTTTTGCTTCTTTATTATTTCGTTTTTTTCTTCTTCTATTTTTATGAAAACAGAGAATACAATATCTATATCGACATAATGCCGATGTAGGTACATTAAATTGAACCCAAAATTCAAACTGAATACTGAATAGAAAATTGATTGAATGCGAAATCACACAAACAAAAAGACTGTTTTTTTTTTTTTTTTATTATTCTGCTACCCTTAGTGTAGGTATGTATATCTAAATCTATATATATATATAATATATATAAACAGAAAGGTGCTGCCTGGGTTACTGCTGCTGCTGATGCTGCTGCTGTTGCTGTTCTCATATACAATATAATAATATAATGGTTAATGGTTATAAAGGTGTAAAGAAAGTTATTATACGTTGTTTCATCTGAATAGAGAATATTGAATTGAGCGATTCGAGTGTTTTATGTTGAGTGAGAAATATTTGTCCCCGTGGGGCCCATATGCGATACACACTACCAAAATAGATATATCGATGGACGTATAACGAATAAATTTTTTTATTTTATTTTATATTTTATGCATTCATTCATAGGTACGTACGTATATTTGACTAAACTCTCACATGTACACAAAATATTGGATCGACACCAACGAAATATTAATTATTCACATTTATAAATGGAGATTTAGTTATAATTTTCGTTTTTTGTTGTTTACCATAAAAAATATATATTAAATTGTTTAGTCAACATTTGTTATCCTTAATTTTTATTTGAAAATCATATATGCAAAAATATAAATATGTATTAACAATCATATATCGTGATCAGCAAACAAACAAAGATCACATTATTTACATTTTCGTTAATTTTTGTTGTTCAATTATTACCAAAAATTCACCGAAATTTTGTTTTGATGGTGGTGATAAAAATGAGTGTCGTGCACTGATTATTAAGCAAAATGCTCAATTTAAAATAATAATAATAATAATAATCAAAAATTTCCATATAGTTTTCATATTGTTAGTCTTTGGATATGCCTTTGTTATTTAAAAAAAAAAAAAATTATCATAACATAAATTTCTACATCAACATTAAGATGTTGAAATAATTGCGCTATAGCAAAAGGTGTAACTACTTAATATGATTGATAAATGTTAATTTTGTGTTGTTTAATTTATTTTCGTTTGTCTTGCGCAAATCAATTCTTCTTGTTGACAAAACAATTACTTGTGGTGGAGGGCGATAGCACCCAAATGCGAAACAATGTGTAATAGCATCTAAACGAGGGGCCCATACAAAATTTACCCATGACAGACCCCCATTTATTTTCGGAGACGCATCCAATGGTACCCCAGTTTCCCCGCTAGGGCTTCCGTTTAACCCGCCTCTAGTGTAAATTATCTCTTTGTCAAAATTGTACACTAAAACTTTTTGTGGGGGTGTTGGAGGGGGTAAATGGGGATACCGTTGGTTGCGTCTCCGAAAATAAGTGGGGGTCCGTCATGGGTAAATTTTGTATGGGACCCTTCGTTTAGAAGTTATTATAGATTGTTTCGCATTTGGGTGTTATAGCACCTCACCTTACTTGTTGCTACATCTATTCTTAAAATCAATGCATCATAATCAAATAAAGTTTCCATAAGCTGTATATCTGGTTACGTCTTTAAGATCCTGTTCTATAAATGTACAAGAACGATATTTGTCCTAAGTTCTAATCCAAAAAGAATTGCGTCGAACTATCGACAAATGGAAAAGTTTCATAATTTCGTTTGTGGACTTATCGACGGTAAAAACTCAAAGTTATTCATGATACAATTCCAGAAGTAATAAACTCTTTTTGAATGATTTCTTCTGTCTTTATAAAAAAAAAAAACAAAAAAGTTTAACTTAGAATTTTATCATATTGGACTCACCCAACATTTAGAATAATGCGCTCTGTACAAAAAACAATATTTTTACTAGAAACATTAATTCAATTCGTATTTATAAAAAGTTGATGGAATAAAAACAATAAGCACACAATAAATAATCAAATATAAATTGTTGAATAATATTTTTTATTTTTTTCCACAATAATAGAAGAAATTCTGATCACATTCATTTTGATGGGTGTGTGTGTGTTTTTTTTTTGTTGTCTTTTCTCATGCAATGCATTTTGGCAGTTATTTATTGAATAGTAGAACAGTAGTAGAACAGCATCCTACATTCAACATTTTTAAACATAATTATATGAACATCTATATAATATTTTGTATTGCCTTTTTGATTACAAGAAACGAAAAATTTTTGATTTTATTCTGAAATAAATTTTATAAATAAATTATACGAAAATAAATATAGCAAACATTGCACACTGCCACTGCCAAACAGTTAGAAATTTTTATAAACCGTGTATGGCATATGGTCATATCTGATGGAGAGAACAAAAAAAAAAAACATCATTTTATAATCGAATCGGTTGTCGTGCTTGCTTTATATTCATATATATTAATCACAACAGTTGCGCTCTTTGCGTATATTGTGTTATTTATACTATTATATTGTTATTAGTTATTACATATTATTATTACATATTATTATTATTATTATTATCATTTTTATAAGCGCTTACGCAGTGAACAAAGCAGGCAGTGAAACAATTTTACCTTTCAAACGTATAAATATAAAATATATGTACATGAAGTTTATCTTGAAATTTATTAATATCGATAGGAGATCATTGCGCCTCTATACCAAGTGTTATCAAAGATAGTTGTGACTTGAAAAAAAATTAAATAAATAATAATAAGACTATAAGCAGTACTAATTTGATTAAAAACAATGAGGTCTTTCAGTTTTTTTAGGTTTTTAGTATGTATGTACCTACTTTTTATATACTCAGAATAAACTAGAGGTAATTACAAGCAATCCTATCTATTTAATTTTGCTAATTTTTGTTAATTAACTAGTCAAATTTGCATTTAAAAGTAACTTCGACACAACACGAAGCTTTAGTAGAAAATTTTCCTTTCGATTTGGTAGAAAATATCCCATCTCTCTTCATACAATCAGCCATTTTTGTGACAGATGTGTAAAAACGAATATAAAAACGATAAATTTTTCCATTTTTAAAATCAATATTTAAAAATATAAAGCGTAACTGAATGAAAAAAGATTTGTCAATTAGTGCGCTACGAATTACATCTAGTTTATTTTAAAAATATAAAAATCACATCAATTTTTTAGTACTGAAAGACCTCAATAGGCTGTTAATGTTCTTAAAATTGTAAATCATATACAGTTCGCTTTTGTGAACGATATTAGAGTATAATGTTAGAACTTGGAACTTGATAAATTAATATTTTATGATGAATTATGGATACAAATAATTGGATTCATACAAATAATGAAATAATTTTCGCTATGCATAAATCAACTATTGGCTAAAGATTCAGAATCAATCAATATTTTTCCAAAACAATTTTCGTTCGAGGTACATTGAATAATAAAAAAGAAATCGGACAACCTAGAAAATGGATTTGCAAATTAATTATGTATTATTCTATACTTTTACTTATTTAATAGTAACGTGGTTAAGACATCAACAAAATTATCAATTGTCACCGTTTTAATTTTTTAATTGAAATCACATTTTCGCACTTTGAAGCCTGATAAACCGTAAATGATATGATATCGCTTTTAAATAGAATGAAATACATAATATATTCATGGATCTAAAATCAATAGACGACATAAACGAAGCTCTCCTATTTATATATGAAACACAAATGCATCGGGTAGATTACATTTTATAGATTACAATTTTTCATACTAGTTTTGTTTTTTTTTTATTTTTGTACACTACATATTTCATATTTGGCGAATGGCGCGATATATTATCACAATTGTTATTGATATTACGTTACGGAACAGATTCTAATTGTAATTGAAAGAATAACAATAATTATATTACTCATTTTACGTAAGTATACAACTTACAATTATATATAAAAGTAGAAACAAATATTGTTTTAAAGTGACATATATTTTATGAGTATCGAATTTAGTGCGGATTATCTTAAATGCGAAAAATGATACCCGACAGATATTTTAATATTTCATCTAGATATGTTTTATTTTTTTATTACATATTATTATTATTTAGATACAAAATACAAGAAATGTTTCATTTTTATGTTTTCGAATATCAGTTTTCACGCCGGAACTTATAAAGGTCGTTACAGGTGTGAAAGCTTTGATTCGCAATATATATATTTTTTGCTTTATGTCCAGAGGTTTTATCTGTGGATTATGGGGATCGGATATTGATTATTTACCACTCAAAATATAGCCCACTTAAAAGAAATTCTTTGTACGGTTGAAATATTTTTCTTAGATATTTTCAAACACTGATCCAATAGAATTTATAAGCTAGCTTATTGCTATAGCTTTGATGTTGGTTTACCGACTTTCCAATATATTTTCAAAAATGTCTGGTGACAATTTTTTTTTTTTACTAAAATTCCTTCTGGGAAGTCAACCAAACCTGTTTAATAATAGCAAGTGCTATTTACTCGTATATTTTAGCATAACAACGCCGTAGTGGAACGGTATACCTACCAATATTATACTTGGAATACATATATACAAACAAATACCTTGTAAGATATACCTACTCATGTAGAAAATATTCATCCTATGGTATATTTGATATAACTTACAAAGTATAATTTTCAGTATACATTGGTGGAATATACCAAATATACCACATCATAACGTGTAATTTCAATAAAAGTATAATTTTATATACCTTGGAAAAGTATAGTTCCAGTAGACTAATCACTTAAGTATTTAAATATTTTATTGCATACAGTCCGTAAAATGTCACAGTTTTCTGACACACACACACACACACAAAACAGAAGGAACAAAAAAATAAAAATATTTATTACAAATGGGTTTTTAGTAGTAGATATGCATATACTTATAAATACATCAATTAAAATCGTTAAAGCCATGGAGGTAATAGAACTAATGGATAAGAAATATACATTTTTATTTCGGTTATCATGAGCTTGTATAGTGGACGCACACAATACAAGTGTGACGTCCCCAAAAGGCATTTTTAGACAGTTGTCTAAATACCGGATATAGATTTGCTATAAACTATATAAAGTCTGTATATCAGACACTCTTGTGTGTCTATAGACTGTCTATTGCTTTAGACAGACTATAGTTTATCTTAGATTGTCTTAAGGTTGTCTAAAGCAGTAGACAGTCTATAGACACACAAGAGTGTCCGATATACAGACAATATATAGTATATAGCAAAGCTATATCCTGTATTTAGACAATTATTTAAAAGTGTGTCTATAGACAGTCTAAAACTCAAAAATGCCTATAGGGACTACCAGATCCAGAATTAACAATTTGTTAGTTGGGAATCAATTGCTAAAGTCACTTTGCCAAGTTAACAATTGTATCATAATATTAAAATATTATATTTAGCAATATTGTCAATTTGACAATATTGTACATTCGCATGAGTACATTGGATACATGCATAGATTATTGATTGTGTTGTGAAATTGGCAGCTCAGCAATAATGCATCGATCGTGTCAATGATAATGAAAATTTGGTGAACATTCCAATGCACCAAATGTTGCATTAACCATATGTATTAACATTCAGTCTCGATTAAATTATAAAAGAAGAAAGGTCGTAATGTTTGGTGAAAGATAAACGTTAACGTTAAGTTAAAATGTTTAAGAGTTGTAAAAAGTAACTTAAATATAAATAAAGTGTATATTCAACGAGCAAACAAGCATAATTTGAATATAAAGGAAAATAATGATCGACTGCAACTCAGTCAAGCAATAAAAAGATCATTATAAGTTGACATGTGTATTACAACCGAAAATGTCAAAAATAAAGATGCAGATACAAACTTAAACTATAAAAAAAATGTGCATATTTCTTCTCCATAGTTATATTACGTCCATGGTTCAAGCCAACGATTATCAATAATGAACATCGCCGATCAACGATCGAAAATTGTTTCCGTTTTATTTTTATTTTTTTGACGACGTCCGATCTTTGTTAGTTATTAATACCGAATTATATACATGATGGTGCATTCAATAGATAAATTGTAAATAAAATTTAAACGCGATTTTAAGTGGATAATATGGACTTATGGTCAACCGTACATTTAAATCAAATCGACGAATATCTAACAAATCAGTTGCAATTAAAATGTTCAACGCAAATAAAACATATTTTTATCTGAATTTTTAATAACTTAACAATACCTTTTTATATTCCTTCCTTTTTTTTTTGTTTTTTTTTGTTTTTTTTTGTGACTTGATATTATTTGTGTCGAAAAAGGAAATAAAAAATTTACGTTATTTTCATTTTCAGTTTATGTTTTTTTATTCATATATTAAATTTGCTTGCGAGAATTTATTTGTTCCGGATTCCGCAATAAAAATCGCCGTGAAAAATGTGTGTGTGTCAGTTTTTATTATTTTAATTTTTGGAAAATCTGTCCATTTTTGTATGAAAAAAACAATGTGTAAAAGTAAATATCATAATCAACAAGTAATAAAAATTGATTGCAGTTTATTTGTTCGTTAATTATGAAGAATAAATTGGAATAAAAATACTATGAATAATACTTATATAGGCTTATAGTTAAAAGAAATTTCCTAATAAATAATTTACATTCATATGACGCGCATAATTTAATATATTCACTTTTTATTTTTGCATTTTGCACGGACTTTGTGTAACTGACGACCCAAAAACTGCAAAAGGTCAGAACTAAGATTTGTCGTATATAATCTCAAGCGATAAGAATTCTGTGTGTCGAACAAGTGTCCCATTCACAAAACCGTGAGAGAAAACCTCATATCATAAACGTGACAAGTCGAAATATTTCTTGTATGATTAACCTCTAATTGTTAGAATTATTAGAAGAAAGTAATAAAACAAACCCGTACTTAATTCATTAGTTAGTACGTTCAGGTTCAACACAGATTATGCGTATTTGAGTTTATAAAACCGACATTTCAACTCACCAAATTTAAGAAATTAGCTGGCTGATAATTCACAATGAAAACGTAAGCTAAACATCGAAAATCTTCATCATCTCTTTCTGGATTTACGAAACGTTCGTCGGTACGTTCATTGTGAATATGCTTTAATCACTAACAACTAAGTATCATAAATGCATATATCAAAAAGTCTCTTCCTATTGATAAAGGAACGGTTTGAATGAGTCAAAGATATTGAATGAATGATAGTTTATGAGCATTTCGATTAATTCGATGGATAATCATCATTTAGTTTAAGTGTTAATAATTTTTGCTACAATTGTATCTTTGTAATAGAGGCTTATCGGTAACTTTAAGCTCTTTATTCATATATTTGGGCATACATTGATGCGAGTTTATAAATGACACTAGATTGCCATACGTCACAAATAAAATTGAGAAAACAAGAGGCTAAGAGCCAATTGAAGGCTATAATTAAATTTGAAATTAAAAGTTTTTATGTTTTATTGTATTGATCATTAAGAGTAAACAATACATGCATGATATAAGTGTAATTTTCAAAACTCTTAAAGTTTCTATCAAAATGACCAACAGAGCCCGACAAAATTTTAAGATTTATGATTGAATTATTATTTTTAATTCCATTTATATGTAATTGAATTGAATATTAACTTATTTATATTTTACTATATAAGCTATTTCAATCGCATAGTAACAATTTAATACGATTAAGTTGGTGACATGCAACAAAACAAGTCAGAACTAACGTTTTTCATTTGAACTACAAACAAAATATGATCTTATAACCATTTCGAATAGAAATTAAATTGGCATCTTTGTTCGATTGAGTTTCAGTGTCATCCTTAACCAATACATCTCGCGAATATTTTAATCTAGGTTTTAAGAAATCATATCTAAAATAAACGAAGAATATATTCTCTATATATTCTTAAGTATTTATAACAGCCCCGTATCCAAGGGGAGGCTTTGGAGGGCTTAGCCTCCCCCATGAAAAAAAAGTCGTCTAGCGCGAGTTTTTCCGCGGTTTTTTAAAACTTATTGGAAAGTGAGAACCTTTTTTGCTTTTTAGCTCACACCGTTTTGAAGTGGGCTTCTTCTTTTTTTTTTGGCGGCCAATATATTGTATTTGGTCTAGAAACAGCGCTGAAGGCGGCAAATTCCTTAACCCTTTCGCACGGGAATTAATTTGGGTAATCGAAAAATAAATCGAAATATAAGGCAAACGAATTAAATTTAATCATGTATTTGCAAACTATCTTTTACATTAAATAAGGAAGACATAATTTAACACATTGTAGATATTCCAATTTGTGTGAGTTCATATTTCACGTTAAAATTACATTAAATTTTGATGTACATTATAATGTACGCCACGCACGAATGGGTTAATCTTGCCTATAGCGCCAAGATCCAACGGCACCGGCACTGAATATACTCTTATATTTATTTTCTTTTGTTTTAATTACTACAAAATAGGATTAAAAATACAGAAAAACATTGAGATGAATATGTTTTCCGGAGTCACCACTTTTTTTTTTTTACATAACAATAAATAAAATCTAGGAGTCTCAATATGATTCCAATTATATTTCTCCGGTAATTTCATGTAATTGTCATTGTAAATAAAGCTTTATCTAATGATGTGACTTGAATACTGTTTGAAAACGAAATAAAATTGTCTCTAGTGTAACATTATTAGGCTTAAATTAATTCTATTTGAGTGATTGACACGCTTATCAAATGTATATAAATATATGCTTACATGTATAATATTCCATCATATTTTGATTGTATCGATATGCAGTTGATAAATCCATTATTTGCTATTTTTTTTTTGTTATTTTTTTTATAATATATTTTTTGGTTTCTTTGCTTAATTTTTTTTTTGTGCTTATCAATTTTTTTTTTGTATTTCACATAATTCGATTAAATTTTTCGAATAAATTCATTTAAAATATTGAAAACACCCGACACATTAAAATATAGAATTTTCATAAATTTTCTCGTTTCATTCTTTCTTTCTTTCTTTCATAAAATAATTTTCTTTTTGGGCCCCGTGACAAGTTTCACAATAACAAAAGAATGTCTATTACACTCACTGCCCCCATCCAGAATAATTATTAGCACATTGCACGAATTTTAAAATCACAACAAAAAACTTCTTAAAAATTAATTTCTACATTTCTAATATTAAAATTTTTTTTTTTCTTTTTCTGTAACTACAAAACTTAACACATTTAAAAATATATTTTTTTTTTCTCTTCACGTTACAACCATTTGACGGTGAGAAATTCAAATTAGGTTGAATTGCGTGTTCACACCAATAATTTTTTCTTTTTCAGTTTATTTTATTATTGATTAAATTTTAATTGAAATGATGACGAAGACAAGACAAGATGAAGACAAGATGAAGACAAGAAAAGAAAAGAAATAAACCGCAGCTGGCTAATAAAACATATAATCGGCGATTGGTGTGCACGGACGCTGCCGATAACAAACACTGAAATTCATTTTTCTTCTTTTTTTTTCGTCTCTTCTTTTTTTTTGATTTAAGTCTTTTATTATTAATTTCGTTCGTCGTATTCATTCATAATATTTACAAAAAATTATGTTTAATAGTTGGGTGGGTGTGTTAATTTTAAATCAAATCGTTTTAAGATAATTTATTTTCACACATAATTAATTGCTATAGCGTAAATTAAAATACTATTCGATTGCACTGGTAACTGACTGACTGGGTACATCCAAGTCTCAATAACGGCCCCATAATTTATTGCCGAACGAAGAAACGATGTTATAATGGGCTATGATATTCACAATTGATGACAATATCATAATTAATTTTGATGGCACAATGATGTCATTATCGACGGTATGCCTTTTTACAGGAATCCAGAATGCTATTTCTTAATTCCATTTACCAGAAATGTTTTTTATTTTTTTTAATTTATCTGAAGAAAATCTGATAGATATCGATATATCTTTTCCATAAAGATTTTTGCTTATAGTAAAATAGAGAATCCGCACGCACGTTAAAGTTTATTGCATAATTATATTAAACATATAATTCAATAATTATAACAAAAAATTAATAAAAAAAATTTGAATCGAACAATTCGTAAGAAATAAACATATCCGTAAACAGAAAGATGTGAATAATATTTTCAGCACTTTCACTTTTATATACTTAAGTAAGTATTATTCTAAATTCGATTGTAAATTTTCTTTTCTAAAGCAATTATTTTTGCATTTTGCACATGTTTCTTAATAAATTTTCAATATAACGGACATCAAGTCTCCACAAATTCACAAGACTTTTTGTTTATTTCTCTATAACTACTTAATTATTATAAAGAATATTATGATTTTTCTGGTTGTTTATATTCTTAAAAATGATCTTGACACAAGTCACACACAATAAATGAAAATAATCACAAATACATCGAATTATCTTCAATTTATCTTGAATTAATTTTCCATATTTTTCTAATAATTTTTTTTTTTTATTTTGATTTAAAATAATTCACTATTGCATATATAGCAGTTTTCGATGTTTGGCTAAAGGTAGGTGGTTATTTATCACACACGACATTGAATAAGAGCAAAATCGAAAATTTTCGCGTCAACACACACAAGAGCTCTAGGCTCTAAGCAAGCACACAAATTATTTTTACCGACGACGACGATATGCCTAGGACGACCTACCTACCGTTCGGTAAAACAAATAACATAATAATAATGTAATGATAATAATAATTTTTGGTTGGCTGCGTGTCATTTCAATTCCAGTGTGCAGTGCATTATTCAGAGTATATATTTCAGAGTTCAGTATTCAGTTTATAGTCACACAGTTTGTATATGTAATATGTTTTGTAAATAGGTACATAGTATCGTAACCAGTCAGAGAGGAGACAAATACACATACCCGTGTATGGCACACACTAAGTCAGTAGTAGTAATATGGGCAGAGAGCGCGCAACCAAAGAAAGAGAAGTCAAATATCATACACACACCGCACCGCACCACAAAACCATCCCGTCGAACCGAAAGCAACTAAAATAAAACGCATAAAGCCCATCATACATCATAAAATAAAAATAGATGTTGTTGGGTACGATGTAGCCAAACAGAGTGTAATATGTAAGTGGCTTGTGTACATGTAAATAATAATTTTCTATAATAATAATCGGATAGCACACATTTGCCAGGAAAAATTATTTTAATTTTATTATTTTAAGATTTAAGGCAATGTTTTACGTTAAAAACTTAAAACTAAGTAAGTACATGTAAATAATAAAAATAGTGGTCGCGGCGTTTCTGTGTGTGTGGGGTGTGTGGGGGGGGGGGTAACTTAATCCTGTAGATATATCTGATAACTGATTTTATATTAAAAATTATCTATGGATTATTGATTTATTACTTACTTTTTCTTGGATTTTCCTCTTTTCTTATATTTTGTTTCGCTGCTACGAGTATAGTTAATCTTTTGTAGCAAATAAAATGTGTGTTTATACACCTTTTAAAATATATGCGCAATCAGAAACAATTTTTGGTCTGAATGTCGATTATCTTTTATACTTATATGGTCGAATATACGAGTATAATACATTTATATTTAAAAACAAAAAAAAAAAAAATGTTTTTCTTCTTAACTTTTTTTATTTAAATTAGAATTCTAGTCATTTATTTTAAGTTTTCGCATCAATTTAATGTTGACAGCTTTGGATGCGGAATATATTTAATTTATTTATTGTGAATGATGAGTCTATATTGAATTCTTATAAGAAATCTTTTACATTTCTTGTGTTACGATTTTCATTACTAAAATTTTTGGAAACTCTCAAATTTAATAATTCGAATTATATTGTCATATAGCCCGTATCACACTACAATTTTATCGTGTTGAATATTTATCTTCAGGATTGAAATAACTTCTAAAGGGTTGATCAAGCAATCATAAGATGTATGAGACAAAGTTCCGTCTTAAGCAGAAGTACAAGTCACTCTTATACAATCCTTTAGAAGTTATTTCAATCCTCAAGATAATCAATGCTGTGCCCGCTATTTTTGTCGCTAATTTCATTTTTGATCAATATCTTAAGAACAGTTCGAGATACAGCATTAGTTG
>JAABKK020002009.1:0-29281 GCA_011634745.2 Catotricha subobsoleta
TGTAGAGAATCGTATCGTAATATATCGAAATCGTCACAATTCTGCAGTGTAACATAAAATAAACTATCAATGAATTCATTTAGTTCTTAATGGCAAATATTATGAGATGTTGCAATCAAGCACCCGAAACAATACATTATTAACACTAATAGTACTGAGTTCATAAGTACTTATTACTTTTTAGCACAAAAAAGAAACACAAAATAAATATTGCAGACATAGTTTTTATTTTCTTGTTAACTTCTGTCATTACAAATATTATTGTTAAAGATTGTGTCACATCACGACACAATTATTCATTGGCACGAATATTTTTTTTCTTCTCTATTCCAATAAGTATGAATTATTATAAATATTGTTTTATTATTGATAACCATACAAAAACAGTAGCTAAACATCCATTCTAAATAATAATTATGCTAAATAAGTATTTACTTGACTTAGTAATAACAATATAATTTATCTGTTTATGGTTTATTGCAGATAATATAAATACACACAAGCACAACATGATGAATCTGCGATTATATATAGCAACATGGACACTATTTTGTACCTGTGCAGCATTTCCAGATGTAAGTACCACCTACTTCTATTTACCAACAATATTTTTTTTATTTATTTATTTTTATTTTTTGTTCATTGAAATCGAAATTTGAAATTATTAATAATTTGTTTTCATTTAATTGAACGAAATAAAAAAAAAAAAAAATAATTTGAACAAAATTACCACGATTTATGTACGTACTCAGAAACATTTTATTAATCGAGAAACAAGTACAAAAAAAAAAAAAAAATTTTGAAAATATTAAAAAGTAATATGTTTTCTTTTTCATTGTCATATGTCTTGTTAGTTTTCAACATCATCAACATTATCATCATCATCTATTTAGGTGTCTAAACCAAAATAATAATAATAATAAAAAAAAAGAGTTTGTGTTTTTTCGGTTGTTATTTTATTTAAAAAGTATAATTATACATTGTATATATGGCAGCAAGACATCATATATGTTTGTTATATGGGTAACCATAAAGTAAAGTACCTACGAGACTAACGATTACACATTATATACCACAATATTGCTTAATCGCGCGCACTAACAAATTGAAACAGTAAATTAGCATTAATCGTTAACAATAATAACATAATAATTTCACATAACCTAAAAACAAGCGACCTTCAATGGACTTGACAAACATGTAAATGGTCGGTTAAAAATATTATTTTTATTTCTATATAATATATTCTTTTATATATATATTTTTTTTTTTATATTTTATTTTATTTTATTTTTTCTTGTTTTGATGTGTTAAGTGTGTATAATATATACCTACATAAAGACCACAGACCTATATGCATGCAATGTGACTTCTTAGTTTTTATTATAAAATATTAAGTCGCATACTTACCATAAAATGTTAGAAATCTTGGGTGCATGGCATATTTTTTTATATAGATAGTGATGGCAAACAGACCCACCAAAATATAATGAGCACATGAATCTACATATTATACAATATTTTCTATTGTGAGTCAATCTGTTACACTTTAATATATAACAATAAATAGTTTATGCTTTATGTATAGAGTGTCTGTGATGTAGGTAATTCACATTTTTTTTTTTTATATTATTTTCTTATGAATTTTTGGTTTTGTTTCGGTTGTTTGTCAAATTTATTAAATTTATTATAAAATACGAACACAAAAATAAACACACAAATAAATTTTAAATAAAAAAAATAAAAAAATAAAAAAATAAGAAAATAAATAAATAAATAAAGGAACAAATAATAATTTATTCATATTTTGGAAATTTTTTAATATTAATATTTTGTTTTTCTGATATAAGGACACTGTATACCGTTTGAATTTTTTACTTTTAGTTATTAAAATGTTAACCTAGAGAAAATTAGTTTACTTATATTTTTCGATAAAAATAAGCTAAATAGATAATTGCATTTTTATTAGCAAATTCGTGTGTGTTTTTTTTTCTTCATCTCTTTAATTTTTCTTTCAATGGTTTTGTTTGTGAATATCCTCTAATACAAATCATTACTGACCATGGTTCCTTATTACATATTACAATTAGTATGTATGGCTAGTTAATGCTTACCTTTAACTCTACCAATCAACTGCCTACATATGCACTTGTTGTAAATTGACCTTGTCAATAACTAAGCCACAACGCGCATAAATAGTAAAGTCACATTTTATTTATATTATTTATTTTATTTATTTTTTTACTTTTTCGTTGTTATGTATATGTTGTTGTGTACGTCAAGGCTATAACAATGTTTTAAAGAAACAAGACGACCAATTGAATTGGTTTACATTCTGATTTATTAGTAAATGTTGCGCAATGTAAATGTGCATTCTTTAAAAAATAAAAATTATTATTGATATTATAATGCCCACAAGTCAGAAATGAAAAATTTTGCTTATGGTCACAATAAAATAAAATATAAATAAATTTCAGATTAATGAATATGATATCATTTTTAAATCGACTATTTCTTTAATTCATTGAAATCGAAATAAATTAAATTTACCAAATTTTGGTTTATTATACTTAAAACCACTGAACATTCCCATATTCTAATAATATGTATATAAAAAAAATTCTTCGCTCAGCCCCTATAATATGAAAAACGATTTCCAATATTTGAAGCTTACATAACATTCTTCAATTGAATCGTATGGCTTTCGTTTTTAACTTTTACGATAGAAAAACAAGATCCATTTCGTTAGGCTGCACAGTGAAAATCGAATATATAAATTAAATATTGGAAGAAACTACAAAATATAAATATCACATATTTAAATTAATCCTATATACAATACTGCTATCAAAGAACTTTAAAACACTAAACATTTATACTGATCACTTTCGAAACGGCTATAAATATAAATAATATATAAAGTAATTAAAATAAAAGATGAATAAAAGAATTTTAAGCAACAAAATACATTAATTTATGTAGAAAAGTGTTTTCGGCAAACAATGACTGCAATATAAATGAGTTTTAAATATTGACTTCAATATATGTATTCAGTTTAATTCATAAATAAAAAAAAATATTACACAAATAAACGTAAACTTCATAAGCATTCTTCGTTTTTCAATAAATATTCTCTTTTGAACAAAGAAAAAAAATATAATTAAGCAATTTATAAACATAATTAAATTTTTATAGGAACTAAAACATTATAAAATACCATAAACATAACAATATTTATAATTGAGCATTTTAGCCTATATACAGTTTCTCTCCTATGCAAAAATAACAGAAATATTATTAATAAGTAAATTATAATTATAATAAAACAATAAAACAGAACTACAACAAAGTATTCAAATAGTAATTATATTTTATAACAAAACGTAACTAGTTTAACAAGAGTGGTGCTGCTAGCACACTTTATGTGGTGTAGTATTTTCTCTGTAATACACCTTTTTGCTTAAAGTATAAATATCATAGTTTTTTTTTTTTTACTATTTGTGCTTGCAATTGCATAAAATCAACGAAGCAAAGACATTACCTACCTTATGCTACCTATATTTCTATATTAATTTATTTACAATTTCCTTATTATAATGTAATTACCTCATGGATTTCATGTTATAATAAAACAAAAATAGTTTTGCGCCACAAAAATTTATTTCCTAAATCGCGCGCGAATTTATTGTTATTTTTTTTTTCATTATTATTATTTATTTATTTATTTATTTATTTATTTGTACTTTGTCGTGTTGTAGCCCATTTAAATGACTAGATATTATTTAATATACGGTAAATAATTTTATTTTAAAATGATATAATAAATAATATTTCGATAAATATAGATTTCAAATGAATGTAATTTATGGGCGGTATTTCTACTGAGCCCAGAGGGTTGCATTGCATGGCCTTATGATCTTGATTTTTTTAAACAATTGTAAGGTTAAAATTGAATTAGTCTCAAAAGCAATATATTCTTCATGGTTTGCCTTTTTTTCTTTTCTTTTTTTATTATTATAATAAAAAAAAAAATTTTTTTTTTTTGTTAGAAGAACTAACTACTCAGTACTTACTACTACAATATTGAATTTAGTTAATTGTTTTTTTCTCAAACAGTAAAATTTTATAAATAAATTTATAGAACGCGATGAACAAGATTTTTAATTTTATTTTTGATTGTGTCAATGAAATGTCTGTTTAAAATAACTTCTATCTGTAAAAATTCAACACATGAGGAAGAAAATAAAATGTTATTATTAGAATCTTTAAAATAAATAGAAAAACTATCAATAATTTATGGCAATATTTAAAGTTTAATCATATTACTGCGAATGCATTATA
Source organism: Catotricha subobsoleta (assembly GCA_011634745.2). NCBI lineage: Eukaryota > Metazoa > Arthropoda > Insecta > Diptera > Cecidomyiidae > Catotricha > Catotricha subobsoleta. Next base: position 4,342 of record JAABKK020002009.1, read on the forward strand.
TGCACATATCGCAATGATAATAATCGATCAATGAAGTCTAAATGCTTATGGAATCTTGTTATGCGTTATCGATCTTACAAAATAGACACAAGGTATATATTAATTACTGTAATTATTTTTGTACAAAATTTAAACGAAAATTATTAGGTCTGTACCGCTGAAGTGTAAAAATACCGTCTTGCTTGTCAGTTTCTTATTAAAAATGTTGAATTCAAAAAAAAAGAAAAAAATAGAAAATATTTTCAAGAAAAAAAAAACTTTTTCTTTCATTCATATAATAATCATGTGCAGAAAATCGAATCAAAAATGTATTTCTATTTAAACTCTTCCAATGCATGGAGCATTGATATTTATATATTTAATATTATTTATTAATCTTTTCCTAATTGCAATTTTCTCCATCGACAATAATATTTCCATTAAATTAAATTAAATTAAATTAATACGTACACTACATTACATCTATATTATTAACTCTAAAACATTCATTACAAATTCACATCTAGTTTGGTGTATAGCAAAACGATATATTGTGTACCTAACTCTACATTCAAAGCAAAATAGCATAGCGCTTAGTGATATTATTATTTTGTTATGAAAAAAAAAAAAAAAAAAATGTTATAAAGTGGATAGTCTTGTTTACCTATTTACCAATATTCTGAAACAACAAATTTTATATTATTTACATTTTTTTATTTTTTTTTTATTTATTTTATGTATTTAATAAATAAACTTAATATTAAAATGGTTATAGTTATACATGTTTAAATAAACAATTCATGTGTACAAATTGAGATATGCCCTATGGAAAATTAGTTGATATATTTTTTTTTTTAGTTTTATTTTGAATAGCGTTGGTGAAATTGCGCTAACTCAATTATTTATTGATAACTTTTTTTTTGTGTGATTTTTATTTAATTTTATGCTTTTTATGCTTTCAAAAAGTTTGAGAAAGAATACGAAATAAGACGAAGGTAATATTCTGAATCTAATTTTTAAATTTAACTGAACCTTGAATATAAATTGAAAGTTGCTGATAATTTGTTAGTTCCTCTGTATACTGAGATACTTTAGGCAAGTAGTACCGTGTTAATTTTAAATGGTGCGGATATTCTTATTAAAATTCAAATCTACCGGAAAACTAGCGTTTGATATACAAGTATGTATACAAATAATAAAATACAAAGCAATAGACCAATTGAAAAAAAAGAAGAAAAGTTCTTGGATTAGTTATGATTGGATTTCATATATTTTCGAGGAAAATGTTGTATCGCTAGTGTAAAAATTACAGTTGTTTTAGATGATCAGGATAAGTATGTGCCAAATTAATAGCTACACGAAGAAGAACGGTCAAAGCCTGACTAGTTATATAAAGTTAGGTAATGTTAACTATCAATATGGGTACTTTGTACCCTTCCCGATAGTTATTTATAGTTATAATTACCCATCAGAAGGTAAAATTAATCATCTGGATGGTTAGTGTCAAAATAACCTCTCCTAATAGTAGAATCTATCCCTAATTGGGTAGAATGTACTATCTTGTTCTCACCGTGTACTAAATATTAAAATATTCCATTTTTTGTGAGCAACAGTTTTATTAAATATAAAGAAATTTACATATTAGATTTCCGTATGACACTTTTTGTATGTATGTCATATAAAATTCACGTGTAATGGCCGTCTCAATTAAATGAATCTAGAAGAAAATCAAGCACCGGAAATTTTGGTTAACTTGTAAATATGTAGGAACTTAAACAATTTATATTATTAGTAACAATAATAATTATGCATATGTTATATAATTTTTATAAGCAAAATATGATTATATATGGATCTCTAACTTTTTCTATCAAATATGTCAAATAAATACCTATTGGCGACGTAGGTATTTAATTACCAAAAATATAATGCAACCTACAATATGATACGTGAAAATCCATTCATCTTTCAAATTAAATAAACAATAGCTGTTGTGAATCGTACAAAAAAAAAAATTTTTTTTCATTCTTCACGCTTTACAAAAAATAGTTAAAAAATAAAAAGCATCTGTTTTGTCGTTGTTGCTGCTGCTGTTATTATTTTTCTAGTACTAATCCGGAAATTAATTTTCATCTGTCAATTGATTATTCATACATTAAATTAAATGTTATTTTAAAAGACAGGTTCTCCGTTTAAACTTTAAATATACTTTAAAGCGCACTTAAAACACGTATATTTTGAGGTAACATCAATATTCATATATATTGTGGGGTACTTAATATTTCTATGAAAAGAGTGAAGATAAAAAAAAATGAATTGAACGCATAATAATAAATCAAAGTCCACAAGGTAATCATGTGTTGTGCTGTCGCTTTGTTGCTAGTAATACTTATACAATATAAAACTGAACAAAATCGCATATTACCATCAATATGAACAAGATTATGATTATTTTTTACGTACAATGTGTACAACTTATCTATCTATATACATTTCATTATTTTCATGTGAATTAAAATTAAAAAAATGCAAAAAAAAAATGTTTAATAAGCAGTTATAAGTATGTAATATACTCACTTGTACATTTGTACAAAATATTATAATACCTTCAGATAGATATTTCGTTGGATAGATAGATAGATGCAAGCACATAATAAAGAACGACAAAATAATTATAATAAACAAAAAACAAGAAAAAAAAAACGCATATAAGAAATAAAATAAAACAAAGTCTATACTCTGTTAGGTAAAGATTTTATAAACATAAGTAATTTTACTTTTGTTGATTTAAGACAGAAAAATACATACAAATGCATAGATTCATATATACAAATACAAGTATCCGTTTATTTATACTATTATAATATATATAAGTACTTTCGATTTTATTTTATTTTTTTTTTTTCTTTATCGTTTGTTGTTTTATTTTTATTTCATTCTTGTTGTTATATACCTATACTTATTTTAAAATACTTTTATGCTTGTGTAGCGTATATGAAAGGGCAAGTTATTTTTGACTTCTCCCAAGCATACGATAATAATAATAATAATAATAATAATAATAATATAATAATATGTAACTTTTACTTTTCATTTCAATCATGATCATTATGTGTCGTACTGATTTGTATAACTTTATGCTGAATGTGGGTAAGCTCTATATATGATGGTTTGATGGTAATATGATATAATTTTATTTATATCGGTATGAATCTGATAAGTGTTATATTAATAAAATTGTGTATATGATTTACAATACTGCACCTTGTAACCAATGAAAATACTATATATAATGAGAATTAAGACAAAGTGCAATAGATATAAATGTAGGTGTATCCAGTTTTTACTATGAGGTTTAGAAGCTAAAATATAGTAACTTATAAAAAAAAAAGGAAATAAATAAATTTCTCTTGAAAATAATCTGTTTAATAACAATCATATTGAAATAAATGTTATACATTCACATTCTATTAATTAATGTTAACTGAATGGAGCTCCTGGACATACCGCGATCATTGTTATTCATTGCCTGTGGAATTTATCTAAACAAAATTACAAATAAGCAAATTATTATACAAAACAACAGTATGCTAAATATTTACTGTCAGCTTTTCAGACACGACACATTGATGATTTGAAGTTAATTTTGTTATTGTTGTTCTTTAATTAGTTTCAAATGTTTATAAATTGCTTAGGAATTGTCTGAAATTTTATCATTAAAATGAAAATGTTTAGTAATTTCCCAGAATTCTATTTTATAATGAATATTCTAATGAAAAGTTTTTCAAATAATTTGTAACTACTTAGCTTTTGCTGAACAGGATTATTAAAACAAAAATGGGGAAGAATAAAGTATAATCTATAAGTAAATAAATATTTATTTTCATTGATCAATAAAATATTATGCTGCATTAACCAATCCATTTATTCTGTGTATTATAAAATAATAGGCTAAACAGTAAATCATCTTATTTTCAGAATTTAAACCTTTGTATGTTTAGAAAATCACATTTGTTACATTCAAATAATAATAGTAATATGCTTTCCGACAACTTTCATACATTACAAATATAATGAACTCTGTGAAGTAATAAAACTCGTATCTATTTTAAAATGAAAATGAATCAATTTAAAGAATTCCTCACTTCATTTGTTCGCATTAAATAAATATTTTCCATTTATTGAAAATTCCAGCAAAAATACTTATCAAATCAATAAATTATTGAATTCAATAATTAAATGATGACTTCATAAGAAAAAAAAAAACAAATGTTTATTTAAATGACAAGTACATTTTATTTAATTTATTAATTGTTATAAAATTCAAAGAAATTAATTATTTTCCATGACTATTAAAATATTTTAAATTAATATCAATCAACGTTCGCTACATAGTAAAATATGTACTTATTATCAAAAAAAAAAAAAAAATACGTACCTGTAAATCATTTGTGCGGGTATAAAAATATGATCAACGTAATAATAATAACTACCTTTATGCACAACCTCATAACTATTATTCTATTTCATAATAGAAAATAACGAAAACACAGAAACGTAATACCACACTCTGTGCATAGGACGTATAAAATGTACTTATTTTAACTTAACATACTTATTAAAATGTAGGTAAACATTTTTATGTATTATTATTATTATTTATATTTAATATGTTTGTTTCTCTCAAGGCATGTGTAGTGTAGTGTATGCAATATTAATATTTAAAGTTAAAGTTGTCTTAGCCGATAGACCTTGGTCTTTATAACCTTTCGGTGTATCTACATTTAGAAGTTTGTGTTTCCGATTTAACTGTTTTTCCGTTGAATTGAAATCGTATAAGAAATAAATATATTTTATGTCAACCATTTTTAAGATTATTTGCACAAATTATATTTCAAGTATTTTATTTTATTTTTATTATTTTTTTTTTTTGTTGTTTACATCTGTCGTTAGTTTATATTGAAAGCATTATTTTGCAATAAAAGTAACATCTTGAAATCATTAAAAACTTTATTATTACCTATCATATATCAAACATATCATTACCAAAATCTATTAAATTCGATTATTATCGAATATTTTGCATTAAAATAATATATTTTGCTTAAATGCATTAGTTTTTAGAAAGAAATTTCAAAATTTTTTTTTTTAGCGATATCATTGAGCCATTAAATTTCATATACAGTGACTATTGATAATCACTTCTTCACGAATCAACAATTCAATGCTTTTCTTCTCTTTTTTTTTTTCGGTGTCGTTGTACACGCGACATTCATGCATTCATCGCTAAAAATATTTAATAATTGTGGATATATAACTTTTAAAAATAAATAATTGGTTCTTAAATGTTTCGTTAGCATCATTGTTTTTATGGTGCGTTTGTATGCGGTACTCAAATTATATTTTTATTCATATTATTTTTGTTTTTATGTTTTTTTTATTTATTTTTTTTTATTTTTCGATCTGTTGATAAATATAATGTATAATATTAACCTTGAAATTCATTATCATGTCCCTGTCTATTGTTGAGTCATTGACTCGGTCATTTACTTTATATTAAATTTCTTTTTTAAATTTTTGGGTAAATATTATGCATGTAAAAGTTCTTCATCTCTCATTTAACTTCGCTAAATCTGTTTTTCGTTTGCATATTACCTTTCTTTGGCCTCAACAAAGCGGTATATTAAAATCGGAACGCTTAATAAATATTCTACTTATTCGTATTTGAAAATATATAAGATATAGTAAATTATTATTATTGAGCTTGAGCGGTGACAGTCAATTACAGAAAATTTGTGAATAAAAAAAAAACACATAAAAAGTTATGGCACAGCACATCTATATAATATTATTTCAATAATAAAATGAACTATTAGCGTTCTCTGTATCTTCTTCATTTAGAATTATAATGTATTAAAAATTATTAGATTTGTCATTTCAATTTATAATTGATAATTTATTATGATTTTATTGTGACTCAATGAACAAAATATAAATCACAAATATTATATCCAGAAGTACTAAACGTCCTCAATAAATAAATGTTTTTTTTTAAATTTTTATTGGTTTCGTTTTATTTTATATTTTGTTATTTCTTTCATATCAAATTAATTGACTTATACAATTACAAATGATTTAAATAATTGATACGTTAAAACCAATTTAATATAAAGGAAATATTTTAAAATTGATTATAAATTATATATTTTATTTTATCAATATTTTAATTATTATATTTATCTGAAATTATTTTCACAGATTCACAAACGTATGACATCAGATCAACTTCAATCAATATTTCATGTAGATAGCCAAGATTTAGTGCCACATTATGAAGTAATACATTTAACACATCACGGAACATCTCATCACATAAACAGAAGAAGTATCAATCAACAACAAAATACAAATATCAATAAATTTGATGATACCACTAAAATAAGTCAAACACAACAACATCATGTTAAAAAAGACTTAAGTAAAAGTGCATATTACAGTGAACTAAAAAATCAAAATCAAAATCAACAATTAAATAGCAATAGCAATAATAAATCATTTAAAAATAGTTTTAGTAATAATAATGATAATAGTAATCAACAACAACAGCAACAGGAACAAAATAATGAACAAAGTAAACAACAGCAAGCACAACCACAACAACATATAGATATAAGTAATATTAAAGAGCACAATGTGTCTCTTAGTGCCTTTGGTGAAGTGTTCAATTTAACATTACGGCCCACTGATGGTTTATTTAAAGATGGACCACAACTATTGAAAATGTGGAGTGTAAATACAAATCCAAATGCTACACAGGGATTAGAGTATGATGAAATTAGTGAGGTGAGTTTATTTTTATAATCAATTTATGTTTGTTGAAAGTAGTTTTTGTTTTTGTTTTTTTTTTCTTTCTAAATTTATTTTATTGTTGATTTACTGCAAAAAACCGGATCGCATCCAGATTAAATTAGAGTTTTTACTGTTAGAACTAATTAAAATTAAATGTCAAGTCTCGCATTGAATATCCTCACGTTCACGTCAGAACGCATCAGCCATAAAAAAATATTTGTATATATATTTGTAGATTATTAGTTAAATATTTAATTTGATTTATAAAACGTGACTTACTTCACGTTAATATCGATATGCTTGTTTAGAATTGAATTTTAATTTTCTTTAATTATCACGTAAACTCCCTTTATAATTTAAAAAAAAAAAAAAAAAATTCGAACTCCGTAAATAACAATTTAAACCATAATTATTCGTAATTATTTCTTTCAATAACCATTTAAGCAATTTTGTAAATTGAAATTTCGTAGCCAAAATGGTAATGGCAAAATAGTTAGCTAAAATATTATAATTGAAATGACGTTATGCAATACATAATATCTGTATAGAAATATGGTATGCCATATAATAATTATATTTCATACTGTGTGTGCGCTTACTTACCTATTGCTTTGGTATTTATTAATATGTGTATTTTGTACGGTGTTTAAAGACTTTTGATCTTTTTTGTTTACATCAATGTAGGTAATTGTTTTTTTTTTCTTTCTTTTCTTTGTATTGTTTAAGAAATTAGAGCACAAAATGGAATAACAACAAAAGGATTTAATTATAAATAGCTATTTTTGTTATGTGGTTTTAAATTATACGCATGGTATTTATCAATCAAAATGTCACAACAATATTTACAACAAAGAATCATAACAGATATTATATTTAGATACACAAGTCGCGTCGTCGCAGTATTTTAGGGCAATGGATTTTTTTTTTTAAATTATTTATTTAGTTTTTATTTTATCGATAGACGAATGATGCTTATTTAGAACTGTTACGAAGAACTGTGTTATCAAACTTTATTCAATTAGAAGTGGATTAATATACGAACAAAATATCAGAGTTATTTCTAATATTAAGATATAGCAGCTTAAAAATGAATAAGAATTATTATTGAATATATTAAAAAATGAGCCACCGCGACATTTAATGCATTTATTTTAATAGAAATATGTAGATAAACTTTAAAATATTAGTGATGCGTGAAGAGCTTTTATTGAACACTATCGATCACTATATTAACTTTCAATATTAAAAATGAATTGAAAATAACACACAAGCATATAAATGCTTTGAGAGTAATTACTTTTCTGGTTTTACAAAATAAAAACAAATAAAAAATAATCTTCTCTGATAGAGGAAAAACTCTCACTTTATATGAAAACTTGTATATTAAGTTGCAACAATGCCGTCAAACATCTTCACATTTGGTCTTTGATGTTATTTTACGCATAACATTTTTATATGTTTACAAGACAACATGCTCACACATTACATATCATGAATGATAGTAAATGCATATACGGGATGATACAAGATATCTTACACTTACTTACTTATATATTATATATATATATACTTATTTATTTATTTATCTGTTGTTATTGTTTTTGTTTTTCCTTTAACTATTCGCTTTACTGAAAAGTTTTATATTATTATTAAGTATATGTTATGATCTTGAGTCTTGAATTAATAATTTATTATTATTTGAAAATAGAGGGTACTTGTTATAATATATAAATTATAGGAACTAACTGTTAAATGGCATTAGCGCAACAACATAACATATTATTTTGGTGAAAGCCATATAAAGAAAAATGCATAGATAAATATTTTAATTAATTTTAATGATTTATGTAATAATTGTTGTTGCAATTGGTCAATTGACATATTAGAATTTGAAAATATGCAATTGTTTCCTTATTATTTTATAGGAGCCCATTACAGAGTTAAAGGCGACAAAACAAACTCCAAAACGTAAACGTAATATATTTATAATATTTTTATCTGTTTTTTTTCTTTTTACTTTTCCTCAGTTTATTTAATTGATGAATCTATAATCACATTATATATATAAATAAATATATAATAATATATGTGTATATATAAAAAACTATTGAAAAAGAACCATGAACTTTTTTTATTAGCTGTAACAAGTTTGGTGCGCTACATATTAAAGGGCAAAAGGCTTTACGAAAGTTTTTTCTCGATTCATTATAGTTAACGACTGATAAATACAGGGCCTTAACTAGACCCTCATTATGTAGTATTTTGATTTCGTTGCATAGATGTACCGACCTCTAATCAATCACAAAACATTATGTCATTAGACTTAAAAGTTACACTTAAATGTAAATTTCGTGTGAATAAACTAAGAAAAAAGCTACATTTTCTATTAAATTTTTGATTAGAGAGAAACGTGAAAAATCACAATCAATTAAATTTATCTAAAAAAAATTTAAAAAGAAAAACCAATTTATATTATTTGAACTATTTTTTAATCGGAAGCTCTATTAAAATAAAAAAATATATTTTGAGAAATTCAGTTTATTAGCAATTTTTATAGTAAAAAAATAAATAAATATTAAACTCACACTTTATTCGCATTTGCAATTATAGTTTCGTAAAAACAAAGCAATCATTACGCGCACCGTTATATTAAACTATGTATAAATATTATGGATTCGGTACCTTATATACCTACATTAATATTTATTTAATATATAATTTATAGTAAAAGTGTTTAGTAGAACGGAAAATTTTTCAGTAAATCACTGAATAACATTTATGTGTAAATTGAAAATATATATAAAAAATTAATAAATGAAAACGAAAATTCAGTAATTTTGCATTTTCAGGTTCATAAGTTTGTTATACAATTGTAGAAATTTCATTAACTATCTCAAATAAAAAAACTTAAGACAAACACAACATTTTTCAATTCAGTAATTCAAACATCACCTTTTCTTTAAGCATATACTTTACGAAAAAAAATTCTGTTGTGTGAATTTAAGATCTAATGTTAATTCCTTAAATTAATCATTAATTCTTTCGCGTTTTGCATTCTATTCACATTTTCAAATAATGAAACTTATTTGTGAAGTTTATGGTTCCATGATTTAACTAACAATTCATAAAAAAAATAAAATCGTATGCAAGCAAATGTATCAAAGAATTATGTGAAACGGCTAATTAACATTAATTATATTCATGTCAATGTTAGACACAGCTATAGGAGGTGTAAGTACCGAGAAATGATCACACGTTTAACTCTCCAAATAAGAAAGAAAAAAAAAGGCATTTTTATATTTGTTTTAAGTGGTTTTTTATTTTAATATACCGATACAGTTTATATATCTATACTCCTTCATATATATAATATATATAGTTATTTATATGTATATTCTTCTCTTTTTTTTGTTGATTAATTTAAACTAAAAAATACATACTCAACGAAAAATAATAATTTGTCGATTTTGAATTTTTTAAAGTGAATTTTGATTTTTGGTTTTGTTTTCGATAACATTAATTCAGTTAATTAATGAATGTGGTTTTGAAACCTGCACTATTGCGTCTTAAATTTGATATGATTTATAAAGTTTTTCAAAAAATACCACTTATAATGCAAATATGTTTTATTATCGCAGCTGGTTTTACTTTTATATAATTAATATTAATGAGAATATTTTAATGAGATTTAAAATTTAAAAAAATATATATATAAAATAAAATAAACAAAGAATGACATTTAGAGATGATTAATCTTTGATTTGAAAACTTTTCAAAGCCTAAATATTCTTTATTCCTTTATCTGTTTTTTTTTTTTTTTCAATCAAAAAGTTTCGTAGAATTTCTGCAGTCACATAGTGCGCTCTTCGTTTGTAAAAGTTGATGCTGAATTTACATTAAAGCCATGGACCTCCACTGAATTACTCATTCAAATCAATTTATCAATATTTGTTAATCGCACACCAAGTTTAATTTAACAAAATCATTATTACTACATCATCAATTTATTGTTTAATTAATTAATATTAACAGAAATATGAATAAATAGTGTAAAATTGTACACGCCGTACATATGTTTTTTTTTATAGATAAATTATCATATTTGTGTCTCTGCGTGATATGGCTTGCAAGACAGAAATATATAGGTTCATAACAAAACCGAAATGGAATTAATTTATTTCAATTTTTTTTTTCTTTTCTTTTATTTATTTATGTATATTCTTTTTTATTTTACTTATTTTTTTTTTTTTTTTATTCAATTAAGTATAACTCGGTCTGTAAATCTTACGTAAACTTTATAATATAGGTAAGTATTGCATTCTTGAGCTCAATAATATTTTACATACACAAAAACGCAGAAATACTATATACACATAGTGTTTTATATTGATTTGGAACACAGTACATACACACACACAGTTCAGACCAGACATTGAGCTTATTGCTTACTTGCTTAAATAAAATACTTTCACAAGACAAGGAAGTGGTTAAACTTCATAATATTTATATATTTGTACCATAGATATTTATATGATTTTTAGTATTATTGTTGTTTAAATTGTAATAAAAACCATTGACCATATTGCATTTAATATTTTAAATATTCTTGGTTTTTGTATTTCAAACTAATGCCTTAATAAAACAACATTTAATGTAACCACATTGTTATGAACATTAGTCACTTTTACATAGAGTCTGAATATTATAATAACAAATACTAGGTAAGATATAGTTTCAGATATTCAATTACATAAAATGTATTTTTGTAAGATTACTACATATTTGAATCTGTTATACATATATCAATATATTGGTGAGAAATTAGAAATATTAACACTGAAATCCTGTTCCAGACTAAAAGAATGTCTCTTTTAAAATTCATATTTATTATATTGTTCAATCCAAAAATGAATAACAAGTTTACAGGCTCGCGATCGCAACTAACGATTGTGGAAACATTTTCATAATAAAATAACAAGCAAGCTGTCAATGAAATTGTAAAAAGAAAATCACAAAACCAAAAATTATTTTTTTAAAAAAATATATAAAAAATTAAGTAAAAGTAAATGTTCTTTTTACGTCAGAATTTCTTGTTCAAAAATTACGCTCCTTGCTATTCGAAGAATATTTGGCTTCTAAAATTACAATATTTTCATTCAGCAATTAAATTCTTACATTAATTATTTTTCAATTTTTAAAAAAAAATTCGCTTATCGTTTGATATCGTTTGATCGTAAAAGTATATTTCGATATATCGATCACAACCCTGGACGCTTGTCTTTAAATGCTAGTAATAAACTTTCAGTGATTATCAGACAATCGCAACTCAACAGAGTAACTAACTAAGCACTATATGAACAAACTACTCAAATAATCTTAAATCAATAGATCTACCTACCTACATTTTCATGATTTTTTTTTTGTTTGTATGTAAGTATATAACAATACTGATGACATAACACGTCAATATTGATATATCCATTCCAAATGATTATAATCTAAATAATAATACTAAAATTAACTGTTAAATGAAATATGTTTAAATTTTACTGACCACACCAGCCAAATCATTTTTATTAACATAATTATCATATTTTATTATATGAAAACTTTAAATATGATCATTTTGTATAGTTAAAATTATAACTTGTCCAATTATTACTATAATTAACTTATAGAGAAAGAAAAAAAAGAAGAAATATTTGATATTATAATATAGTGCAACGACATATAAGGTGACATAACGCTATGCAAACATATTTACTTATACTGATAGATATAACGTCATCATATGATTTAGCAACCGATTTTAAGTTGATTTCAATAATTCTATAGAATGTAACATGAACATGACATTTTATATATTGCAATAAAAAAAAAAAAAATTAAAGTCGATATAATTATTAATAATTATATAAAATTTTATCTACGCACTGCGGTCAAATATTTCTAACTAAAATATTTTAGAAAATTTTAATTTTGTTTCATATTTTGATGAGGTCGACCGGCCGCAATCGAGATTAAATTTATTACCAAATCCAGTTGCCGAACCAATTGCATTGCTTTTTTTTTGTCATATATTTTTATAATTTTCAAATATTGAAGAAGTTTAAATGAAAGCAATCGTAGTTAGTAATGTAACTTCTAATTATCTTCACTTGCTCTATTTTATACTGAACGTTTTTAAAGTTTTTTTTTTATATATACATGATTCGACTTGCATGAATTTACCACTATTGAATTGATCATATAGAATATTCGTTCATAAAGAAACAAAGTAATTAAATTGTTCCACATTGCTACAAGCATTCTTATACACAAACTTATTGACTCGCAATAAGTAACAGATTTCTAAAATTAACAATTTTTGATTGAAGCGAACCTTATTATAAGCATTCAATTTACCTTACAATTCCATTAATAAAGTGTTAAACTATCGTACATGCTGATGAATGAATCGAAATAAATACACAATTAAAGAAAATATTTATAAATATGAATAATAGTTGCCACTATTTTAAAAGTTATTAGACACAAGCATTTTAGTATTGTATGCAAATTTAAATTTATGACATTCACGAATTGCATAAACTGAAAATATTAATTCGCAGACAACATTATATATAAATACGCCTAATCATAATCATTTACACTACAATATTATTTATTAAAAAAAAAAAAAATAGATAGATGTGTATTCGTATAGAAAACGTCAAGGTTGCTTAATAAAAAATAATTTTTAGGTATATTGCATGCGAATCGAAGAACTTTTTTACCCATATTTTACTTATACTTACTTATTCAGCTTGAATAGAAGATAAAAAAAGAGCTTAAAATTCAGAAAGCTACAAAAAAGAAGAAAAAAAACCTTAAGAAATGATTATTGATTATGCATATTATTATGAACGATAAGAAGATCGCGTGTTGTATATAATATTTAATTCACTCTTTTAGACTTAACACAGTTTAACGAAAAAGTGGGTAATGACGTGTAAATAATAAAAATTTAACTCATTCAAAAGACAAAACCTATATTGAAAATCAAAAAAAGAAAGAAAAAAAAAACCAACAAAAATTGTATCTGCTGCGCTATATGTTACTTAAGCGATTATTTAATAATTTGCAAAATCTACATAAATTATAATGTCGAAGGTATATTGTTGTAATAGCTACAAATTCATTTTCGATTTTCGAAATGGTTTTTAAAGTCCAAAAATTATGTAATTGAAATTTATAAACTACAACAAAACAATAATGGGACCATATCGATCACCTCACCGCGCACACCGCATTCATTTTTCATTTCGATATTTTTAAATATAATTAACCATAAGAACCGATAAGACTGATCTTTTTTGTTTTTTTTTTATTCATTTATTTTGTTGCTGAACCGAACCAAACCATAGTCCGTAACCTCTAGTTATTTTCTTGGTACATATTTAAAAATATATATATATATATATATATATAAATATATATGTTAATATTATGCACTCGAATTTTATGACAACAATAAAAATGTAGTTCGAGCATAAATCCGTCGCAAGATTTCAGCATCATTAAACTCTATTATTATTATAAGTTAGTCATTTATTCACTTTTTTTTTGTCTTTATTAGTAAATATTTAAGTATATCTTCATTCAATGTTTTAAGATAATAGAGGTCTGAATGTAAATTCTCGTGCGATGAAATCAAAAATTGACATATTAAGCGTTAAGCCTTTAGATCGAGTCCACCTATCTCCAAAGAAATAAATAGCAATACAACAATACAATGTACATACATAATAATTCGCTGAACAAAAGATTCAATTCTCAGCATGACTTCAACAAAAACAATAACTTATAAACATACTTAAACGTAAACATATACCAAAGTATGATGATAATATACAGTTTAACTCTATATAGACACAACAACCTACATAAACGAAAGTGAATTTCGTTTGTAATTTTTTTTTCTCTCTTTTTTCAGTGGTTGTTGAACACACGGAAACCGAAAACAATTTTTTTTTCTTTCTGTGCGCTGTTTATTATTATTATTATTATTAGTATTTTGTTTATTTGTTTGTTGTTGTTTTTGTTGTTGTAAATTTTATTAAATTTATCTATTGAAGCATATAAATATCAGATTTACGCGCGCGGGATTTATTGTTCACAATTATTATTATGTATGTTTGTTAAACGAAAGTGAAATTTTTTTTTATGAATTTGTTTTTTTTTTTTTTGGTAAATTAATAGACATTGTGTTTGTGGTGGGTAATAAATTTAAAATAAATAAATTCATAATATTGAAACTGAAGAAAAAAAAAACAACAGAAATAAATTTATATATACATTTTTATAAAGCTTAAATATCAATTATTTTTAATAATTTATGTCTAATTAAGGAAAACGAAAAATAGTATTAACTTTCATTTAAAAGTATTATTTTATACAAAATTATATGGACTGACTTCTCTTTAGTTCAGGTGCAGACAATCTATTGGTAATTTAAAATGCGACTTACATATTTTATTAATTAGAAATATTTATTGAAGAGCATAAACAATGTAGTACCTACTTACATATTGGAAATTATGTAAGTTTAAATAACATTATATTTTATACAATATAGCTTGCATTTAGAAGTGAGAGATAGAAATTATTTAGCAAATTTACACTTAAGTGCGGTGTCCGGTTTTGCAATTGGCAGTAAATAGATATTTACCGTAACATTTATTTAATTATTTTTATGTTTTTTTTTTTTTTTTTTACAGAGTGCGAGTGAACAGATTGGGGAAATATTTCAAGATCAAGATAATATGGCCGCAATTTTGATGCGAAAACAACTCGAAAATGGTGATCTCTTAATGGTAAGTTGAATTATATGCAAAAAGTAATACATACATAAATATAATGAAGTAGGCTAACAACATTTGTCACATTTAATTTAAAGAAGCGATGTCCTTGCATCAGGAAATATAAGAAAATATCGGTTTGAAGATACCTTTATTATTGAAATGGTACTGCGATATTATTGACTAATATTACCATGACATTCACGACTAACTATAGTAGCTCTGGTTTCCTTTTTAATTCATATTTTTAAAATGTTATGTCATGGTTTTCATGTTTTTTTTTTCATATTTGTAAAAAGACTAATTTTAATACAAATTGCATTAAAGCGCATAAATATTTGTTATACTTTAAAGTCATTTAATTATGATAATTCAAATTCTTCAAAAAATTTCTTTTGAATATTACCCTAAAATTTGCTCAGTCACTTAAGATAATATTCCTTGCAATAAAAATACAATCGTTTTCCATAATGCTCTGCACAACTAGACGCAACTTTCGCAACTCTTAACTGCTATATATAATGGATATATATTAAAGCAAGAAGAGTTAGCCAATAAGTCTTAATGGCAATTTCTACATGTTTTCAAAATATTCATTCCGTTCATTACACACAAAATATTGAACATCAATACGAAAGTTTCTTTTCAAAAGACCTTCACAATCATCAAAAAAAGAAAAAAAAAAAAACATAATTTACGACGCATTTTTTTTTCTTTCTTTACTATTAAAATAATATTCGACATTTTTGGTACACTAATTTTAAATAATTTCCATCATTAATTATTTGCGGTACATAAAATTGGGTCTAAAATCAATAATCGCATGGCACAGTCAAAGAAAGTTATGAGATAAATTGGTCTTTGAAAATTTAACCGAATTGATATATTTAAATAACCATAAATAAATTATAAGTTAAAGTTAGCATTGAAGAGAAGAAAAAAATATATATATGAATTCAAGCGGTACGTGTACAAAGCAAAAAAACAAAAAAAAAAAAGTTTGCAACATTTTTTGGTTTTTCAGTTTTGCTTTCTATGAACGGATAAGTCAAGGATTCCAACTAATTGTTTCTTTACAATAAATTAATATTCATTCGGATAAAACCTGTAGTTTAAAATGCCATACACTCAAATTTTTATCTAATCATAATATAATGAATATTAATGTTAGGCTTTTTTATTTTAAAAATCATAGCAAAATGTATTAAATTGAATAAAATCGCTTCCTATCATAAGAACAGGGTGTTCTAACAAAATTCGTTTAATTTTTATATTTTAACAAAATATTTACGAAAAATGCATTAATCATTAGATGCGCCACATCACATAAATATATATCGACGATTTATAATATCGTGGTTTTCTCAGTATTGCAGACTCAATAATTAAATATTTGATATAAAATTCTATTGTTTCGCAAATTGATTGTAATTAGTATTTTCAGTAAAACAATAATTTATTTTACCCTTTGTTTAGAAAAATATTGTTTAATCTGAAGTAATAATAATTTTTATCATCAACTCCAATAAAACTGTAAAATTATGAATTAATAAAAGTTTATAGAATATACTTCAATTTTTTTTTTTCTGTTTTCTAAACAAATTATTTTTACAACGAAATGATATCTGATTATAAATATTAGATATTACGCGGTCTCGAATGAAATTCATCCCACCTTACTATTTGTTTAATATATAACATCAATAAAGGTATTATGTTTGCCGTTAGTTATCAATAAATTTAATATTTATCCTTCGTCAAATACCTAATGCTTATTAATTATTAAAACAACAAAAAAATTCAAAAAATTATAAATCTAAAAATAAATATTATAATTAATTATTATAATTTTTTGTTCTAAATCAAAAAAAAAAAGGTAAAATACTTAAATACTGAAAACAAAACGACCATGTTGATTTCTGTCAACATTCGCTTTATTTTTTATTTATTTTTTATTTATTTTTTTTTTTTTTGTTTTTTGTTTAATTATGTCGTCTGTGTGCTTTATATTTGAAAATAAAAGGGTATTGCATAATACTCTCGACTCGAAAAATTTGATATATATGTTTTTTTCTTTTTCTTTCTTCAGCTGTTTAACAACCACGATTATTATTACACATTAACAATTCTTTTTTCTTTTTTTTTCTTTTTTATTTACAAAATTAAGTAAGTGTAAAAAATAAGAAAAGAAGACCACTGAATAACCGGAATAAAGTAATATAAGTAATAATAATCACAACAAAAATGCGCACTGAATGTAAATATATACGAAGAAAGAAAGAAATACAAATAAAAAAATAATATTAATAAAAAAAAAAACTTGAAGAAAATGAAAGAAGTGTAAAAGCACATTTAATAGTTTACATTAAATAAGATTATCATCTTTTTTCATGCACACTCATACAACTACAAAACCACACAACATACCGCACATATATAAGTAAATATAATTTAGATCTTCGGTGTTCTCAATTTTTTTTAAATATGTATATGTTTAGCTGAGTGTCTGCTCTTCGGATGATGTCTTCTATAGAAGCGGTTGATTAAGTGCTTTGTATGACTTTCTCCTAGCATGGCGTCACGAAATATCAAATCGAGTATTAAATACTTTTCCTTTCGACTAAATTCACATGCACACCACATTCATGCATTCACTAACTCACCAACAAATTACATATATCTCTTCTAGCTGAATAATTGTGGTTTAGCATTATCACATCTACCAGTACCCAGCAGCAGCAGTATTAAAATGAAAAATTTCAAATTAAATTACATATTTCGATATACATATTAAGTATATTTTAACAATAAATAAAAGCAAAAGTTGTACATATATTTTTTTTTCTTTTTTGTGCTTGTGGTTGGATCATGGAGTAATATAATGTCATGGTATTATTATCTTATATACAAGTTGATTTCTTTAGTTTTTCAAGTCAGCTGATGCAAATGTGTGAGGTAACAAATAATCTGGAACTAACATGCGGCTATTTTTATGAAAATGGACTTCTTCTTCTTTTATTTATATTAAGGTCACTGTGACTGTGTGCTTTTTTTTTCATCTTTGATTTTTAAATCAGTTGCTAATTTACTAATTAGTAAACGTTTGGTTTAATATTTGATAAATTTTTTTCCGTATTTGTAATTTTATTTCGAGATTTCTATTTAAAAAAAAAAAAAAAATTGTAATAGATGTCATACTTTTCATTATATTAATACACTTTATTTTTCAAAACATCAGTAATTTATAGAAAATTAAGAAGAAGTAAAAAGTTCATTAATCATTTATATACTTTCTCTGTCGTGCATTTATTGATTATTGATTTAATGATGATTGGTTTTAAAGATGTACATTTATTAACTGATAGAAAAGCATCCCACATATCTTTTTCTTTTTTTTCTTCTTTCATTGTGATTATAACAGTATCGTGTGACTTCATCATACTGAACTGGGCAATAGATTGATTGAAATATACTATAGAACGCCAAATGTTGATAATTTGGTCAAAACATTTTTTTTTTTACTCTTCAGCGGAAAGACAGTATCGGATAAATATCAGCTAAACGAAGGTTAATGTATTTAATTAAAAAAAAAAAATGTGAAATATTACATTTAAACCATTGTTTCTATGTATTTATAAAAAAAAAAAAACAAAGATCCAAAACAAACGTGTGATAAATATAAATATCACAGTTGAATGATTTTTAGCGATTTTTTTTTTGTCTTTTTTTCTCTTCTTTTTTTTTCTATATATATTTTTAAATTTACTTTTTGCTTAGTAATAGGAAAAAAAATCGCTTTTTTTAAATATAGTGTTTACAGTAAACATACTCGTATATATGTGACTTATGTGTTGTGTATAAGTATATGCCAATTTCTCTGTTTTAGGTGTATTAAATTAAATTAAATATTATATAAAAAAAAAAAATGTTCAATGCTTAAAATACTACGACAAAAAACTATATTTACTTGTTTTTTTTTAATTTCTTATTTACAGGAAGGAAGTATTGGTCATGATGTAGTCATTCGACCTGTACCATCTGACTTATTGAAAAATAATGGAGATTCTGATGGTGCACATCATATAGTTTATAAAAGAAAAACTGATCCTATGGATCAACTTAGTGATTTTGGTAAGTATACAGAAATTCATCTTCTTGTTATATATATTTTATTCATATAAAAAAAAACTACAAGGCAGGTAGGTTTTTGGATAGGTAAATATTTTGTTTTTTTTTTTTTTTTTAAATTTATAAAATTTTTATTTAAATCTTTGTCATGTAAAATGTAAAAATACCAAAAAAGAAAAAAAAAATACAGCACATAAATCCAAAACACGTAATGTATAGTAAAATTTATAGAATGCAGTCATTATTCACGCCCTTCAGTTTCATTATTTAAAACAATGGTAGAAAAATGCTGTAGAATTTATGCGTACAACCACAAGAGAGTTAAATAAAAAAAAAAAAAAAAAAATATTCATAATAACAATAATAATAAATATAAATAGTTATGTTTTGGCTTTTTGTTTTGTTGAGGTTTTATTAAAATTCTTTTATTCGTTTTTATTTTATTTTTGGTTTTCAGAACAGAAATAAATTACTTGAAAAGAAAAGTATTAAGGTACTTACATTACACTTAAACAAAAAAAATATTTTAACGAAACTTCTTTTTGATTGACGCGCGTAACGTACTGAATTGTAATAATTATTATAACTCTCGTAGCACAGCGTGAATTGTCAAAAAACAAAAGAAGTTTCGTCACTTTACATTGGGGAAATGAATTAATTAGTTTTATCGTCAAGTGAATAAAATATCTGCAAATAAATAATTAAATAATTTAAACTGAATATTTTTTTATTTATTTCATTATTATTATTATTATTATTATTTTCTTTATTAGCATACATGGAACCCGATCGTCTATCAAAACGATATCGTAATAAGAGGTCATCATCGTCATCATCAGAAGAACATGTTTTTAGTAGATCGAAAAGATCAATACCTCAAATAATTTATCCAGAAATATTAGTTATTGTAGATTATGATGGCTATAGATTACATGGTGGTGATAACATTCAGGTATGTGCTTACAAAACAAATTTAATTAAATTAGAACATTTGAATATTTATTATATTTAATTAATGAAAAATCGATTATTGCTCATTTTAGATCAAGAGATACTTTGTTTCATTTTGGAATGGTGTTGATCTTCGATATAGATTACTGAAAGGACCAAGAATAAGGATAAGCATTGCTGGAATAATTATATCACGGGTATGTACAATTTAACGATTATTTTGTTAAAGAGAGATATGTACAACCTCATTGCGTCAATAAATTCCGTTTAAATTTTTTTTAAATAAAGTCGGCCATCAATCTAATATATATTTATTTTTTTGAAATGTTAGCTCAAGTGCAAGCCAAATATTCATGTGATTTACCTTTATTCAAATAATATCGAAAATATTCAATTTTGAAAAAAAAAAGAAAAGAAAAGTCATTGTACTCAATGATCTAACAACTGAAAAGTCCGGTTTTAATTTCAGTTTTATCTGACCATTTTTCGTCAAATAAAGTATTGCTGAAATATTTCCTCAGGCTCGGATATTCCTATATACGCATATTTTTCTACATAATTTAAATGTATATTGAAAACATTGCAATAGGAAATTTATTTAGATTTTAGTTTTATGTATTATAAATAAAAAAAAAAAATTGTCTTAAAATTTGGTAACAGCGTCACAAATTTATAATTACGATTACTAATTAAAAAATTTCTATTTAACGAACTTCACTCTTCTATTACATCATATCTACTTCTTTTAATAGAGGTACCGTAGCCTACCAGCATTTTAACATCCATTTTATATAGCTATTAATTTGACCAACACAATTTGTTTAAAAGAAAGTGTCAAATATTAATTATCATTATCTGACAGTAAAATCACTTATTCTATATAATTAAATGCTGTAATAACGCAATTATATAATTTTTATATTTATTACTTAAATAGTTATTAAATGCACTTATGGTCGTCAGACATATGTATTATAAAAATATATTTTATGACCGGTTAAAATTTTATAATTTTACATATTTAATATCTTTATCGATTGCATTGCATATATTATGCATGATAGACTATGAGATATGGATGAATATAGTATATGTATTATTAATGCCAGAGTAAAATACAAGACATCATTACTTATTACATTATATTGTTAAATCTTTTCATTTATAGTTGAAGAAAAGAAAATAATCGTTTGCCTTACCAAAATTAAATTGTTCATTTGTAACAACACTTATATTACTTATTATATTAGGCGGCCAATTAAACAATTAACCTGATTTTAATTTTATTACAAAATTTAATAATTATCTAAATTTTTATACAATGTTTTTTGTTTTTGTTTTTGTCTTTTTTTTTGTAAACACTTTTTTGGTCTTTAATTAATAATTTTCATTATAGAAAATAACCAAAATTTTCATCGATAAAATTATTATGATAACTTTACATTTATTTTACATTAGAATGTTTTTATACGTATATATAATATACATATTTTCCTATCTTGATTCTACTTGTCTACCTCCAGCACATTGCTTACTATCTATCAACTATACGGAAGTGTCCATATACAAAATGTACCTCATTTCAAAATTTTGAATCACGACTTATGGTCATGATCAAATAAAATGAATATAAAATAGCTTTTAACATATTTACCACTTTTTAGCCAATCCACACATTTAACTAACTGCATTGATGTCACGAAATTATAAATTATTTAAATTAGAGCTGCCTTGCCCTGGACACAATTAAGTGAAAAAAAAATAGCACATTGTTTCTCTCGCAATAAGAAAAGCAACAATAACACAGCAGTTAGAGAATAAATAAACAAAAAAAAAAACAAAACAAAACAAAAAACTGCAATTTTGTGAATTGTTTAATTTATTGCATACTTTTGATCGGGTATTACTATTTAAAGTTTTACATCATTATTCATTTTTTGTGTTCAATAGATACGTTATTTGCATATTATGCTAATTTGTAACAATGTTTTTAAATCGCAGGTCAAAATTAAAACCAAAAATGTATTGCACATTCGTATATAATAACGTATGAATTTTAGTTTTACATGTAGAATTTCTTATTGCTTACTTTTAATTTACCTCTAATTTATTACAATCTAAGAGTTTTTTTTAGAAGCATGAAACAATCTACCAGAATCAATGTTATGTTGCAGGGTCTATCATCATTTAATTTTTATATATTTAGATAAATACATTGGCACGTTTAGCCTAACTAAAAACTAACTTAATTTTAAAAATAAAACCCAACAATTTCATATTATTTTCGAAGAAACTATGCAATGGCAGTGTCCAAAAATTGCTAATTTTACCACCAACTTTTTATTTTGATGATGTAAATGAAATAATTATTTCAGCTTGTTTATCGCTTGTTTTCGAATTTGCTTTATACCTTATATGTTATGCGTTAAAACCATTCCACAACCATTTTTCAAATCATATTTGAAATATTGATCAAATATATTGCAATAATAAGTCTAAATTTTTCTACATTCTTTTAAATTGTATGATATTTAATATAAACTTTAGTCTATTAAAATAATATTCAGTATTACTATAACCAAAAATATATATTTAAGTGACGACACTTATATAAAATAATGAAATCGCATATACCACTTCAATAATACAAATTGATTCGATTAAAATCATGATATACAATAAATTTAAACGTAACGATTAAAATTTAAAAAAAAAAGAAGAATTTGTGCAAAATTCAAAATAATAATTTAACTAATAATTATATTCATGTCTGCGCCATCGCCATTTTTGTATATTGGTTGGTAATAATATTGATCACACCTTTAGTGAGCTTAAATTGAATGTTAATGGGGAACCTAATACACAATACAATGCATTAACTTTGTCGAATCAATTTGATTGACAAAAGCCCTTAGGCAACTTTCAAACATAATTATTATTGTAATACCTTACCTTAGCTAGATGTGTAGGATTGTTTTTATTTATTTATTTCTATAGTACTATAATATTATATTTCCTTAATATTTAAAACCCATTACCGAGTCATACATATACACAATAACACATTAATCGTTTACAACAAACAGCATACTCTGTACAATCAACAATCTTGAATAAATATCAAATATGTATATACAAAGACGTACATGAACATGATAAACACCTAATTACAATCATTGTGCATTGTCTCTTGTTGTATTGTCTGAGTTATATACCAACATATGTTATACTATTCGTAAATCCCATATATAAGACGAAAAAAAATGTATATGAATTTATATGTGTTACATATTATTATAAAAACGCCATTTAACCATATACCCAACTTCTATATAGATTACTATAAAAATGAATACGTAATAACACGAAATATGTCTACCCAGTTACAAATACAAGAAAAAAAAAAGAGAAAAAAAAACATAAAAATAATAATAATAATAAAGTTATTGCATAAAACCAGCTAAAGTTAAACTATTCAGAAAATAAACTGTTGTTTCTGTTGTAAGTACGTCTACCAAGTACCAATATTACATGCTGTTATATTTATAACAATTGCACCAACACCAATTTTATATTTTAAAATCAAAATTAAATATACACAAAAGAAACACCGGCACATATTCATTTGTTTTTGTTCTGTTTTGGTTTTCAAAAATTTTTATATAAAAGCGACGTATTGAAATTAAAAACTGGTTTGATTTTTTCACTTCAAAATAAATTCGAGTATATGAAATACTAAAATATAAACTTAAAAAAACAATGACAATTGGAAATATTAAGATATTATTTGATTATTTATTTAGATTAATTAATTACAACCAATAATCATTGAATATGTCAACAGTAAATTGATTAAAATGTTATGTTTGTTCCGGTTTATATTTTTAAAATACATTTACATTACTTCTAAATAATTTTTGTTTTTCAAGATATCATAATGTTCCATACAAATTCGATATAAACTATATACTCGTACAATGTAATTCCCAGTTCATCTTACACCTTTTTTTTATAGAATCTGCAATTCCAGCATATTAACTTATCTATGATTTGATTTTTACAGTATAAATGTATGTATACTAGGGTGACCCAATTTTGTATGGAGATATTAAAGTTTCTTGGATTTCTTAGCCTAACATATATATGATAGGATTTAGTGCCAATAAGAACTGTACAAAATTTCAGCTCGATCG
>JAABKK020002020.1:3965-14633 GCA_011634745.2 Catotricha subobsoleta
ATTTCCCGAAATTTCCGGTTTTCCAAAAACTCACCATTACTTAAAGCCATCCCAAATAAGCATCCTATAATAAAATTATTTAGCTTTTTTTCAATAAATCAACATAATTAATGCTTAACCGGATATTTTTCATATAACTGATCCATTAAGCATCTATTTACTGTAAAAATCCAAATATTTTTTTTTTTTTTTTAACATTTAAACTATTTAGGATGGCTTTAAGTATTTTTGAATGTATGAAGCAAAATTTTTCACGCGTACACACACACATATACTTTTCATTATATCACTACGTAAAAAGTGAAAAAAGAGAAACTCCACCGCTGATCGCAGTATCCAGGAAAAAAAAGTTTCTAAATTTTAAAAAGAAATTATTTTTCGAACTACGATAAATGTAATAATTCGCAGCCTACTAAGATGTTTTGTAAATAATTATTAAATTTATGTTACTAAAAACTGGCGGCAGTTAATTTAAGTGAATCTAATTTTAATCATTATTCTAAATTATATCCGTTGAATAAAACGATCGTTGTGACGTCGTTTTTACAAAAAAAAAAAAAAAAAAGAAAAATATTACTTTACATTAATCTTAGTAACCAGTTATTATTTAAAAAATATAAATACAGAATCAAAATGTTTAAAACCATTTCTAAGCAAACAGTCTTAGAGAACGCTGCTTTTTTAAATTCAGTTCTAAACGAAAATTTATATAGAATTCATTTGAATTAATAGCTTAGCTTCACATATTTATTTTATTATCTTTCTTTATTTTTATTTTTCGAAAATTAATTTAAAGTGAAAAATGGATCAAATTGATGAAAAGCAGTGTGTATTTATAAAATATCCATCATTTAAATTAATCTTAGATGTTTGGAATTCGCATTGGGTATTTGAAGGATTATGCAAATATCAAATCTATAAATATTACCGAAAAATTTTGTTATTACATTATAGTGTTGCTCTAGTAAGTATACTTAGTTCATTTATTTCATTATGCAATAATTTGTTTATTAGTAATCTAATACTGATTTACCTAAATTTATTTTACAGATTATTGAATCGGTGCGAATGCTCAAATCAATTCTCAGATATTTTGATATTGATTTAAAGAAAGAATTTCCGGTATTGGAAATGTATGAAACAAAATTAAGAATTTATATTATTAAAATGGGTTATGGTTGTTTGCTGAATCCATCTCGCCGACCAAGTGATCCTCCGCCAAGTATTTATCGTGTTCTATTTGCGGTTTTCATTGTAATTGATACGAATGTGTTACTTTGGAAAATTTATAAGGTAATTATTGATCTAATCCACAAAATATAAAATCTAGAATTATGCTTGAATATAATTAATGCGAAACATTATATTTTTCTTAATGTTTAGAATACATTTCCAGAGACCGCATGGGGCGTAGTAAAAAGAGGTTTTTTAATAACGTATAATACACTCAATATAGCGAATCCTTGGAGTGAATTTGATTCAACGAAATTTTGGATTTTTTCGATACGATTGCCATATGCCATATTTATTTGGAGCATAATTAAATGTCTCTATTTTAAGAAATATAAGATTTGTATGATCAAAAAGTGAAATTAAAATTTTCAATCAAACAGAATTAAAATCACATATCTTTTTTTTTATAATACAAGACAACTAAATGCTTGCAGTTCAAGCGATTTCTAAATGTAAATAAATTACTAATTAATGCAGAGTTTAACTGTGGCATTCTAATGGTCTTCAAACTACTAGCTTGAAAGTAATAATAAATAAATAATAATATTGCTGTTGACTAGCTATATAAAGAAGATGGTTGTTTTCAACATAATATGTAGTTTAGTTTTAATTAAGAAGCTTTTTACCCTGAACTTGTAAGTGACAAGAAAAATGTCCGAATAGAAAGAAGCATTGTAATCACCGTAATTTTGTGTGTATGCTGCTTTAAACAATATCGCATTTCTACACACATCCATTAAACGAATATTTTTTGTCAGCAATAAAAATGGAACTAGAAGTTGATATTGTGTTTAGATGTTCATGCAATACCTCTATTCTATATTGGTGGAATTGATGTTATTTCTGTATACTTCTGGATTTGAAATAATAAAATTGTATGTAGATGTGCTTATTTGCTATATGATGATGTTGTTAGCAGAAGAGCTTATATACAGTTTTTTTTTTTTTTTTTTACTTACATTTTAATACTCACGTTATTACACTTTGTATTATTTTGTAGTAGCGAGGGGAACAAGAGATGTTGCTGAATATAAGATTATAGAGTACTAGCCGAGTAAATGTATGTATTATTACAAAAGGCAAAGTGCTTACCGCGTTTATTTTTTTTTTCTTTTCTTTTTTCGTCCTATTCCATCTTGTGTTTATGTGCAGAATTTTCTTCAACTTATTCTTTAGAAAAAGTAGATATGAGAAACAAAAACGTTGTTAAGCAAGTACTTAAAAATAATTTATTCATGAAACGGATTTTACGTGCCTTACAATATAATTATTTTTATTTCTTGTATTTTTTGCATTATTTTTTTTTTTCGTTCAATATTTGAGGAAAATATAATGCGAACAATGATTCTTTTCTTATTATTTCTATTTTCTGTGTTGTTGTTAGATTTAATTTGAAGTTGTTATTTTATTTAATTTTCGGGTATTTATTTATATGTTTTTAGACTAGTTTCAATTATTCATTCCGAATGGAGAATTAAACCAGTTTTATTTTCGTATTTATGAATTTTGCACAACTAGATATTTTTATATCTCATTAGGGGACGTCTATGTATTACGTAATGCAATTATTTGTACAACGTCTTCTCGTCCTACATACCATTTATTTTATGGATAAATTTATAATACTTTGCTAAACCCCACACGCTCCTTACTCCTAAGAACAATATTTTCAATATCCGCAAATTAAACAACAAGAACAACAGTAAAAAAAAAAAACAAAATTATTTGTTAAATATTTTACTTCAGAATTTCTCAAAAATTAATAATAATCACATCACACATAAACCCGAATGTACGAAAATAAATCAGAAGTTTTGAAAAAAGAAAAAAAAAAACAAATTGATCATATTAATAAAAGAAAGGCACCATAGGGATTTTCTACATCTTTCCATCAACAGCGAACTCTTATATCAAAATTATCATGAAAATGGCACGTGTGCAGGAAGTAGAAGAAAACCTTGCCCCCCAATAAAAATTCCTCTTTTATACATTAGAGCCAATGTATGTTTGCCAATGTATAGTTTAATCTTTTATCCCTTCGGATGCTATATAAAAAAAAAAAGAAGAAAAAATATGAGCGAGATGCGGGCGGTAGAGAATGGGAAAATATATAAATACACATTATCATATCATTGTGAGCTTTCCCGCACCAAAAAAGGTAAATACTGATACTACTTTAAACCTTATGAAATCCACCCTCACATAATAATAAATCATCGAAGAGCACACAAATATATATATATATGTATAAAAACGAAGAACGTAAAAAAAAAAAAAAATGTTTTCAACTTATAATACACACGGTTTTATATTATTTGATTTATACAATTTTTTTTTACCGGTTTGTATAAGGTCAGTAAAATAAATCATTTTCATTTCAATATATTTATGTAAAAAACGAAAATATATAATATTTTATTTTTATTTCATTTTATGGTTTATTTAACAAATAAAAAAAGAAGATATTTCTATTTTGATATCCTTTTGTAATGCGGATAATTTTCTTTTTCTATTTTATTGTGACCGCAAAAATATAATTTATTGTTACCCTCGGTTTACTTGCGATAATTTTTCTAGTAACTGCCACAAATAGAGAGCGGTTGTTAGTTATATAAAATATTTACTCTTATGATTTACTTACACATTTATATAGCGATTAGCGAGCTGTTGAAATACTTAACTGGGAAGTTCTTTTTACACCTCTTTACACTTAAATCCATGGTTTATGTTAAGCACATAGTTATCATAAACAAGTTTCTAGCAACTAGACTTAAAATATTGTGTAAAAAGAGCGAAAAGTGATGGTAATATAAATGAATAGTTGGAAAAATTATTGTTTTATTGAGAAATTGGTCACTTTGACAATTTTAATTTTTAAGTCAAACAATTATCGAACTCTTCATTCATATGTGTTGTGATTTTGCGTTTTCCTCTTGTTCTTTTTTCACAAGTCATACTGCTAAAAATTTGTTATATAGATTTTCTATTAAAACTATATTAAATTCTTTACAGTTTCCTCTATATCGAGTCTTGAATTAAGCAATGAAATTTCTATACATCATATATTATATTCATAGGGTATATAGTACAGGAGTAAAGATATCAGTAGAATTTCAATACAGGTTCTATAATCTATACTACGGGCGTGATTATTTATCGAGTTAATTTTTTGAGAACCAACACTAAAAACTAAAAACCTTGTTTATTAAAAAAAAAAAATCAGCATCAGCGCCACGCTGAAAAAATCATTATAGCATTACCAACCCTGACATACAAATAAAATCATTGGAATATATGCGATATATCAAAATAATATATGGCGTTTTTTTATGTATACAATAAATTATAGTTAACGCATCCGCATGAATGCAGATGTATTCCAATAATATTCAATTTGCATACAAAATAAATATTTGCTTATCGATCAATATTCATCATCATCAATTTCATAATGTACAAAACTATAACCAATTTGGTCATACAATTTTCTGTGTATTTTGTTGTTATTTTGTGTTGTTATAGTTTCTTATTTTAAAATTCCAAACATGCAATATAATTTGAGACCATTAATCTCAATCCAATATAATAAACTTATCGTCAACGATGTTTTCCTCATAATTTTTTTTTTCTAGTTTTTATTTTTTTTTATTTCACAGTTCTTCTTCATCTTGTATACTAAAATATATACAACACGTCTTCAATATTGGCAACGACGCGACGATGCGACATGTAATATAATATTAGTGATGTTATTTTATCGATAAGACAATAATAATATGATGCGGCTCGCCTTTGCTTATAGAAATTGTTAGGGAAAAATGTTTTATCATTTTCATTTTTCTTCTATTTTTTTTTTTTTTGTTTGTTTGATTTTTTTTTCTGGTTTTTAGAGCTTTTTTTCTTTCTTTGCTGGACAATTTCCACAGAACGCTTCAATAAATATTATACAAAATATAAGCAAAGAATAACAAAGAATATAATTTAACATAAACTCGCACAGTGTGTAATCGATTCATGGTTCAAAGCGCCTAAACTCATATTGTATAGTTTCACATTTTTCGTTCAGTTTAAGCAATATATTTTACGATGTATATTTTTATATATATATATATATTTTTTCACTATTGAAACATAGCATAACACTACTATATAACTCTAGGTCTAAATCAATGGATAGAAATGTATACTTGTTTATGGTCCCATTGAAAGGACAAGATTTATGGGTAATGTGGATCCCTTTTTCATCGAATCGAATAGTTTTTATTTTTTTTTATGTTTTTGTTTTAGTTTTATTTGTTTTCGTTTTCGTTTTTTTTTTATTATTTTAATGTTTCTATATTTTAGTAAATAGTTATCCCGAAGTTTTGTTTCAATTTTATTATCAGCCAGCATTCATTTTGAATAAATTTCAGTAAAAAGATACTTTAATTGCGTTTGTTTCATATTTTCTTGATCTCAAAATTGATTTCGAATTACAACTAATCATTAAGTATTTAAGACATAGATAAAAAGATACTTTTTTTTATGAAATTCTAATTCAAAAAATCTATGATTGGATATTCCACTAAATTTTTCAACAACATCAGCAGTAAATATTTTTCATTTTATTTAAAGAAATATATTTCATTGATAAAGCTAGCTGTCAATTTGATAAAGTCTTTTGTAATTTACGAATTTTAAAGCCATAATAATGAATAATTACCGACCGGTTTTATCAATTCGATGGTCATAAAATATAATTACGAATCACATTTTATATGCGTCTACACCTCCCGCCAACACATCTTTCTATTATAAAATAACAAAAAATAATAATATAGAAAAATACCATAAACGAAAATAGAAATTTCACGAAAATTATTTTCTAATTTTTATGTCGCTCAATTTTCTGTTTAATAAAATTATAATTCCTTTCAGTTCACAAATAATAATTATAAAAAGAAATTGAGATATTTTCAAATTTCCGGTTAAAATTTGTAATTTAATTTCCTTGTGATGGAGGTTCGACGACAATTCTATGCCCATAAAATTGCTTGAAATTGTATTTAAAATGAAATTCAATTCAGTAACAGCACCAAACAAGCGCCAAAAGCTATTAAATTGCAAATGTTACAACATATCAGTAGTAATTACACAGACCTTGCAGCAATATTTAATGAATGGGTATAGCAAATTTATACAAGATGCTGGCACAGTATAGAAATAAATAAATACTTTTAAGTAACATTTTTAATTAATTATTGTTTTTTTTTTTTAAATAAATATGAAAAGAGAAAAAAAAACAAGGAAAATTTAACGCATTAATTATCATCATTATTTGAGTTTAAGAAAATAAAAGTAATAATAATGTTTTTTGCAAATAATTATAATTTCTTGCAAACAATAATTAATTAACAGAAATTTGGCATAAATGCCAAAAACATAAGTCCAAAGTTGTTAATTTGTTTTTTTGTTTTTTTTTCTTTTTGCTAGAATAAGGATGTATAATAAATATGAGCTTAACAAAGATTTTTAACTTGAACTTTAAATAAGGCACAAAAGTAAAATCACATTGAATAAGTTTACTTGAGAATTTAAGAAAGAATTTATTTTAAGTAAATATTTCTCTTGTCCAAAATATTAAACAGGGTTTCCTGTTTTGTTTCTTGTTCTTCTTCTTCTTTTTCTTATTAGTATTATTGTATTTTATTTTGTGTTTCTATTCTTGCTTACATTTTGATATCTACTTATTTTACCTATTTTATATAGAATTGTATGTGTATCAAATAGTTAAGTCGATGCTTGAAACAAACTTCATGTTTATCGTGTTTCTTAGTTTTCATTTTATTTGAAAAACTATGAGGGTAAAAACTATTTCGGTATTAAGATACGGTAAGGAAGTAGCGTATAGGTAAGTCCGTAGAGGTTATCCGGTTTCTTTGTGAAAACTATACATAAAATGTATATCCTGACAAAAATATTATAAACTTTTTCCGGTTATATGAACCGTTGCAATAGTAAAAGAAACGATATGGTACTTGTAACTTACAAATTTTCTCTACTATTTTTACAATATGAAGTATATCCCGGTGTACATTGAATTTTTAGAAGATGTAGGAATCAGAGAATGATTTAAGAAAATATCCGGTTAAATTCTTTACATTGAAAATATATTTTATTGTTTTATGAATAGAAGGGAGTCGAAACAGAAAATAGCCAATGGAAGCATAACACTTTTTTTGTTTTTGTTATTTGGAACAGATAAAATGTTAAAAGTATTATAACGATATTGTTGGTTTGTAATTTCTCACCAATATTTCAAAAATAGAAGCCAAATATTTTTAAAATAGATTTCACAAGACATCTTTTTTACTTCTTTTCTTTAGCGAAAATAATAATCATAGAAGCATTTAAGAGTGTAATTTATTGACCTAAATATAAGATTTCTACAAAAAAAATTATTGCGAGTAATCAGGCAAGTTGTTTTAAGTAATTAAATCTACCTTGAGTAAATTGCGCAACTTTTGTCTCTACATATGATTATCTTTTCTTAGTAACTGTATTGTATTAAGAACTTCAATATATATGCATGTATTTGTAAACGTATATCCATGTTTTATGCTTTACTATATATCTATTCATTCAGCCAACGACGATACATTCTCTTCAACCAGATAAGTTACAGTATGTGTGTGTATTAGAGTGTTTCAAATTTGTATGAGATTTTTTTTTGCCTCAGATCCTTCTTCCCAATGTTTTTTTTTTGTGCTGTCAGACCTCTACAAAATCGCGAGATATTTCTATTTCAATATAGTGAAGAAAGAGCTCATGGATAATTTTTCCAATTTTCTAAAGTAGCTGTGGGAGCACATAAGAAGGCCTAGGGAGGAAGAAATAAAAGTTCTAAAATATTGATTAATCTTTTAGAGCAAGCAAATCATGCGTACCCTCTAAATATCAAAATTTTCCCAAAAAAAAAACCCTAGGTTTTGACAGCACAAAAAAAAATAGATTGGGAAGAAAGATTTGAGACAAAAAGTTTTTTTTTGAAACAGTCTAGTGTGTATATGTTGCACAATATACCATAGAGATCATATATTTATGATTTCATTTTAGCTAGTCTTGTAAATGGTTGTGAATTTATGTTGACTATGGACTATTATATTATTTTAGTATATATATATTTTTCTAACAGCATATTTTTCCTTTTCGTTATATTTTCTTTTTTTTTCACTCTGTTTTTGTCATTCATAATACAGCTTCGGGCATTTTAATTTATGTGTATTGTTGTTCTGTCGTTTTTATTTGTATTATTACGATCTCAGTCACCGTCATCCGCCAGAAGCCAGAGGGACACAGAGTAAATGAGCATAGTGTATATTGTATATCAGCACGTAAAAACATCATACCTACCAACAAAGTCCAGTGTTGTGATATTTTGCCAGCAGTTCAAGCAAAGAGACAAAAATAAAATGTCATGTTTCATTTAAACAGTTTTATTTTGATAAATGGATACACAAACGGAAAAAAAAGTATGAAATTACATTTACTCCTAAGGGCTATTAGACCCCATTTAAACAAATAAAAAGCGACAGTTTACGATATAGATGATGAACTTTGCTGTTATTATTTCCCCCAATAACAACACAAAGTTAAATTATCTTTAACTAATAATTGAGAGTATTTTGTTATTTTATGTAACAAAATATGATTAGCATTTATCTACTGAGAATTTTTTGAAATTTATGTATGACTAATTTTCAGAAAATGTCCGTGTAATGTGAGTTTATCTTGCAATATATTTTAAATTTTATATTTAATTTACTTCATTACCTGATGGAAAAAATCTTTGTATTTTTTCATTCTATTCAAATTACTTTACCAATGGTGCTTTCAATAAAATAGGAAAAATACATATTTCAAAATAGAATGTCAAACAAGACACAATTATTTCTAAATGATTTCTATCCAATAAATATTTTACACAAATCATTGGCAAAAACTATTTAACAGTGTTCGTAGATCCTTTTCTATCTGGGGCTATATAAACATAAACTTTAACAGTAATCTGAGCTAAAGTGTTCTCTAAACATGCGTAATTATCATAATAGTGTTTTGGGTCTAAACTCTTGCCCATAGGAAAGTATGTCGACAGTGAACACACAAATAGTATAGTTATTAATTGATTGTAGTCGGTTGCAGTAATATGCTGCAAGTAATTTATGCCGATTTTCAAGCTTGAAAACACTAAAGTTGCACATTATTCCATCTCTTAAATGTATAAAATTAATCCACATGGAAAATATAATGCAATAATGCATATATGAACCAATTGAGAATTCAAACCTGGTCTTCCGGAACAAATATTAAATCAAAAAAAGAAAAGAAAAATACCATCACCACTTACCGGTTAAAAATCTTTATGGAGAAATCTTATCTAGAGAAACAAATGTTTTAACAAAACATTGTTTCATCTTTTCTACATTTTATGCTATGCAGTTATAGAGATATGGCAACGCTTTGACACAATATTATATCTTAATTAACGCTCTTATTAAAATATTTTCATCGCTGTCATCTTTCTTTCATACAAAATGAATCACATGACCTTTCTTTTCCTTCATCTTATATTTAATATAATCTTCAATTTCTTCTTCATTCTTCTTCTCTCCTTCTATAAAATTCTTAGCCTAGATTCATTCATTTAATGTAATGCCTGCCTACTATTTTATTCAATTCATTAGGTCTTTATATATTTTTCTAAGCTGTTTAATATGGTTTATATAACGGCACTGAAGCCTGATAACGTTGAACTAAAACATTATACAGCCCAGGCCTAAGATATTAAAAGCGGGTAATAATTGTTCTCGCCCTTTTGCACAAACCATAGAGACATCCATACATATATGTATATTGTATATACATTTCTATATTTGTATGCCTTACAACTGTTTTATAATAATAAGTAGGTAATATTAAAGAGCTTTTCCGCATTTTCCTTTCCTTTCCTTATCGATGACAAATATTAAAGTAATAGCTCAATGTTTATAGCGTCAACGGAAAATAGGTATCCATTATTATAATATTAAAATATTATTATATTTTCGTGGCAGAAAGAAAGTTCATATTTTATATTATTCGTTGGTAATTCAGTTATATTATGTCACATCATTTTCAAGCTAAGACCATTATTGTGACAGTGTTGGTTCCTTATTTTTTTATTCATTGATATAACCAACACTAATAAAACCTAGGCTTATTTTTAATTACACCAAAGTTAACTTAAAAATATATATATATATATATTCTTCTTTTTCTTTATGTCCTCAAGAGAAATTTATTAATATTATCAAGTCACCTTTAAAATACGTATATAAGTATTTGACGAAATGTATAATATTAAATGTAAATTTCTTCAGGCGATATTATATTAAGCAGGGGACACTTAGTAAGACG
>JAABKK020002051.1:0-11078 GCA_011634745.2 Catotricha subobsoleta
TTCCTTTTAATTTATTTTAACAACAGGAGAACTAATTACTTTCTTTCATTTCGATTAAATGATTGACAATTGATGTGACAAATACAACTCCATGAAAGTATTATCCACACAATGGATGGTTCTTTTGTTGCTTTATTTTAAGGATAATAAGATTTTGTTGAAATAAATTTAGCTTTTGAAACCAGCGTTTAGGAATTTTATGGCTCATCGGTTCTTATCAATTTGTTTTTTTTTACTTTTTTTTCAATAAAACTAAATGGAAAAAAAATAATATTGTTTCATAGCTATTAAAAGTGGTAAATTATTAGTTAATAAATCACATGCATTGCATTTACAACCATATGTTGACATTTCATTTTAAAAAAGAAAAACATATCAGATAATATTTGATAAGTAAAAGCACATAGTGCAATAGTTTTCTAATTTTTGCAAATAATAAAATTACATAACAAAATGTAAACATGCGCGAGACTTTATTGAGAAGCGTTGATAAAATAAACTATACATAAATTTGCAATTGTTCATTTTCAATGGGCATACTCAATGTGTATGTGCTAAAGAGAGGTTTAACGAAATTAACAATTACCTCCATTATACAATAAATCGTACAAATGAAATCTTGTTTAATTCCTGTATCAACGACATCAATGTCTTTTTAAAATCTAGATAAAATTCGACCGGTTGGTGTTATATCGAAAAATGTAATTGGTGCCCGCAAAATACCAATTAAAAGGAATTTATGTAGTATAATAGCGGCACGTAAACCGCCAAGCTGAGGTACTAGTTCTGCAATAATTGACGAAATGGCTGGAAAAGATAGAACATGAACAAAAATATTATCTAAATTAACCGTTAATGGTTTAGTTTAATCGCTATATGCAGAATAGTTTAATGTTCATACTAATTTTAACATGGCTACTACACTGAAACAGAGACATATATTAATTGCAATCTTATGCAATATTTATACTGAAAATCATGCAGAAATCGCACTTATTGCAATATTTACGTACGAAATTCATGCTCTCATAGATTGATGATATGCCGAAGACCGTAGTTTTATGAATCAAAGGCTAGTAATAATATATAATCCGCAATAATTGTGTTCCATTGAGCATAATCAAACCCTGATCATTTTGATATCTGAATGTATTTCTTTATTTCTAATGTATTTTTAACACAAAATACTTTTTTTTATTCCCCTCTTGCTTGCGTCAATTCTATTTTATATTAAGAACAGCAATTAGAGATTATCGATTAAAATTAGTATATACGAACGAAAGGTTTTTCTTATATATACGTCTAAAATTAATAGAATTGATTTTATGGCGTACGTAAGACAATAACAATAATTCTCAATAATTTCAAGATTAAATAAAATTAGAGTACAAATAAAATTTCAAACGTGAAAGATTTTCGTACTCGTGTTCACTTAAAGGCGCAGATATAATATAAAATTAAAATACACAATTTGTTGATGGCAGCTATTCAATCGACATAAGCGTTATGGTTATATACTGTACATGTTTGAAGTATTTACCTCCATTATACAAAAAATTGTATCAATTAGCTCTTGCGGAATTCCTGTATCAACGACATCGATGTCTTTTGAAAATCGATTTAAGATACGACCGGTTGGCGTTATGTCAAAAAAATTAATTGGTGCACGCATAATACCGTATAAAAGTGATTTATGAAGTATAATAGCTGCATATAAACAGCCAAGCTGGGGTGCAATTTCACCGGCAATTGATGAAATGGCTAGAACAGAGAGAAGAAGATGAAGAAGAATAAAATAGTAGTTATTTTATTAATTCCACTTCAGTAAATGTTTGAACTAAGGACAGAATGTGCATTGAATAATTTATTTTATTCATTTGTGTATTAGATGGGAATCGATGTATTTGACACCAAGCTAAAAAAAACTGATATTCATTTATTGTCAGATGAACATTGGTCTAATACAGCACAACAATTATAAGAAAAAATTGTTTGATATCAACAGATACAACATTTCATCGGCTCCCATCTCTGCTGTGTGTGTATAAGTTATTAAAATTACATATATTCTTTTTTTTGTTTTCTACGAAAGCAAATTTACTTAAATTGTTATGGCTTTTGACTCTAAATGTTAGTAAAAATTATTAATATTATTATCAAAATATATTTCATCCGCAATAATTGTGTTTCCATTAATGACATTCGGATATCTAGACAAATTTATTATTAATTAATTGCTATAATCTGTATTTAGTTTTATTGAATCCACCTTGATTACGTAAAATATATTTTATATTAGAGTCCGAGATTAGGGATGGTTAAATATCAAATATCCTGAATAAGCGCATATAGAATGAAAACTTTCCGAAATATATGTAATGACACATGATAGAATTGACTTTATGGCGTAAATAGATACATAAAAATATGAAACGATGAAAGGATTAAAAGAATTATTTGTGTTCAATGAAAAACGAAAAGAATATGGAGTGCACCATACCAAGGTACTCACGTAAATCTCATTTTTAAATAAATTTTTACTTTCCTTCACACAAAATTTTTTTATCAACCATTTAAAAACATTTAGTCAAAACAACTAATCGAAAAACCACACTGAAAAACATTTTAAAATTTAAAATTTAAAAAATTAAATTAACAAGAAAAAAAAATGTAATAAACATCCTGCTCTGTTATGCTACAAACAATGCAATGAGATACATTTCCTTTAATTAATTGTTTTAAATAAACTTGAGAAACATACCCGAAAAAGAACATTCATTGTTTGTTTTAAATTATTTGGTAATGAATAATCAACGGCATTTAAATCGGTTGAAAAACGTGATATAATACGACCTTTAGGGGTTGTATCAAAATAATCCATTGGAGCTCCCAAAATACAATGTAACAAACTATGATGTAAATATAATGCAGCTTTCATTGTGCCATATGCAAGACATATCATAGCTATTATCATAGTGATCACTGATTTTATGAAATAGAGAAAAAAAAAAGACAGAACAATAAATTGATTTAATAAAAATTAGTGTGATGAATATTTTCTATTTCAATTTAAAGCTTTTTGCAAGTTTTAAGTAACGCCCAATCAGATATAATTTTGTTGAAACTATAATTTATGGTAGATTTATATTTTAGTCACAATTTAATAGAAAACTGTTAAATTTATAATTATTATTGAGAATCAGAATGTAATTGTGTCATCATTTCTATAGAATCATAATGCAATTATTGAATAGAAAATAGCTTTGATTTCAACAACAAAAAAATCATTAAAGCAAAACGATTTAACAAATACATTCTGAATTCTTTGAATTTTATTTGTATTCGATGTTAGTTTTAGATTATTAGTAAAATTAATGCAAGTGTTAATTGCTAGCTAGCTATTCTTAAGGTTAACATGCAAATAATCTAGAAATATATGTCTATAATTGCAAATTTAATAATATTTATAAATAAAAGCTTATAAACAAATAAATTATATGCAAGAGCAACTGTAATTAAATATTAATTTCATTAAAATATAGATATTATTTTCGAAAAATATTTAAAATCATCTCCAGGTAAAAGTAAAATAAAAATTGTTTGAAAATTGAATGATGGTAAAATTTGTCAGAAGAAAAACTGGCGTAAATAGTAAATGGTAGGATCCAATCCAAAGTAGTAAACAATCCCCAATCTTTATCATATCTATAAATAGTTCATTTTAAATGAATGGAAATTTCAAAAGAGAGGTATTAGAAATTCAATTTGAAGAAAAATATAACAAAGAAGACGAAAATATTTATACAAAGAACTTGCCATTTAAGAAAAATGATTCTTTTTTATTGGTTCCGACCACCCAAACAGTTTCAGAGAAATAGCAAAAAGAGAACAAATCTTTAAACTTGTTTCTTAAAGAAAAAAAAAAAACAATTCAAATATACCCCAAAGAAACATGATGCCCATGCTCTTATTGTTGCTGGCAAATCATTATCAACTTCTTCAACATCATGACTGAATCTGTTGATGATTCGTCCCACAGGCGTAATATCGAAAAATGTTGATGTTGGTGCACGCATTACACTATGCAATAATTGATTATGTAAATATCTTGCGGCACTTAATGTTCCAATATATAATGCTAATGTTGATATAAATACTGAAAAAACTGTGTGTGCGTGCGTGTTTGGAGGAATGGAGTGGAGTCGAGGAAATAGACAATAATTAATATTTTATATATATATATTTTTTTTCAATAATTATATTTTAAATATAATTGGCGACAAGAACACACAAATAATTAAATATAATAGATGAAACAAATTTTACAGTTCAATCCAACCCAATTTATCCAAAATAATCGTTAAATTTTACCCAGGAATATACCCATTAATTGAATCAATTTTATTTTCAAATCCTTACCATTGTCACTGCTAAAGTTTACATCTATCAGAAAAATTTCGATATCAATCTGAGAGGTGTTATAACTTTTCGCTGCTCCAATCAATTTGAAGCATACGAATGACAATGACAACTATATTAAGTGATTTAAAAATAATATTTGTTCTTTCTTTCAGTTGAAACTTGAAAGGCATAGTAAATCAAGCAAAGTAATTTAAAAAATATTTAAAGAAAAAAAAGAAAAGTTGTTGGTGTTACCGAAAAAAACATAAAAATCCATGATTTTATCACTTGTGGTAGCATATTGTCGACTACTTCAACATCCTTTGAAAAACGATTTAATACACGACCTGTCGGCGTGGTATCAAACAATTCCATAGGCCAGCGAAATACATATGTGAGTAAAATAACATGCATTTCGGCAGCAGCATGTAGAAAACCTAATGCTATTATAAGCGATGCAATTAAATTTGATACAACTGGAATATTTCAAATCAATGAAAAGAAAAGAAAAAGAAAGAGAAACTATATTAAAGATATTTAAATTTTATAAATTGGTTAACTAATACTTTGTGTAAATAAAATAAAACTAAATTAAAATATTGTGTAATTGTGTTAAAAAATTAATTTATCGTTATATGGATATCATTTCGAATATCATTTTATCGGATTTTATATAAAAAACAAAAAAAAAGCAAAACTTTTTTTTTTCCTTTAAGATTTCGGTCATAATCGCATCATAGAGTGGTATCCGTTAAATGTTCAAAATACTTATTATTGCTGAAACGGATAGTAATGATCAATTTAAATAATTGAAATTAAAAATTGCAAAGCTTTCGTTTCTAGTGTTTTACTCTTTATTTAACTTATCAAAAACAACCCCATGATGGGAAATTTTCAATAATGAAAAAACTTTTAATAGAAAATACGAATTATTGCCGTACAAGAAAAAACAAATGGAATATTCTTAGAGTTGAAAGTAAATTAAGATCGCAATAATTAGTATTCTATAAGTTCAAAAATTAATGAAGTATGCCGAAATAAAATGTAATCATCTGAATAATAAAAGTAGCAATAAACTACCATCTCATCTGAACATTCTAGTGTAATTATAAATTGGTGTAAAACTAAAACTAAACTAAATAAAATTAAAAATTGTATTTCAAATATGGCCAATAATATTGTTGAAAATCGTTCTTCCTTTTTATTGCAAGTAATCGACGAAAGAGCGGCAATCTATTTTGATTTTTTGAAAAAAGACCAGCTATCTCCAAGTAAAATAGAAAAAAAAACAAAATAAAAAACAATATAGTAAAAAGAAACAAAAAAAAAAAACCATGCGAAAGATACTAAAACTACAAATTAAAATTGTTAATTGAAATAATTATATGTAATATAATTAAATCATAAAATAGGTATTTTGTTAGTAATTTAAATTTTTACATGTACAGCAGTTAAAAAAAAATAATAATAATAAAATATTCATAGAATATATGCTTTGTTAACAGCTGTTCTGAATTGAAATAATTCAGATACAGTTGCTTTTTCTTAGAAGTCTTATAAAGTAAAAAAAACAAATAAATTAAATTAAAAATAAATTTAGTTTTTTTTTAAATCTCGTTCATACGTTTGTATCCCGAAAATTATTTATGTGAAATAGTTATTAAATAACACATAAAAAGAAAATCATATGAAAGAGACCTAAATATATAATTTTTATGTTATTTTGTGTGTGTCTGTCTGTGTGTGAGTGTTTTTAATTTAGAAAAAAAACTTTTCCAGTCTAAAAAATAAAAAAAAATCTTACCTTGTCCCAATCCAAATCCTGCGTAAACACCTAAATACATGTCACGTAGGCCTGTGTCATTGCCAGCATTTTTATCATTTGCCCAACGCGATAACCAAATATTTGAACCAATCGAAAATCCTTGAAATACTAAATTTAACATTACCGTTATCAACGATAATCCAATTCCAATGCTCTTTAAATAATGCTTGTAGACATCCCATTTGACACTGCCCACTTCAGATCGTTCTTGTTCAATTAATTTCTCCTTTTGATCATCTGGTGCTGTCAATTTAATTTCTGATTCAGATCCACGTTTACCGACTGAACGTTTCCGTAGACCATCACCACTTACGGTACTATCAGTTGAAATTTGTCTTGATAGTGAACCAGCTAATGATCCTGTTTCCGAATGACTTTCACTACGCGATCGACTTATTGCACGCTCTAATTTGCCTAATAATTCAGTATCGTCTGCTAATGTACTTTCTAATTGTTGCTTCAAATCGTCCAAATT
This sequence comes from Catotricha subobsoleta, assembly GCA_011634745.2. Classification (NCBI taxonomy): domain Eukaryota; kingdom Metazoa; phylum Arthropoda; class Insecta; order Diptera; family Cecidomyiidae; genus Catotricha; species Catotricha subobsoleta. The sequence continues at coordinate 6,702 of JAABKK020002051.1, forward strand.
TTCTTCTTCTTCATTGACCTCTTGTAAATGCTGTATTAAAAATTCAGCAAAAGCACCTTTCTTGTTAATCAACTCCTGTAAATTACCAGATTCACTAATTTCACCGTCTTTTAATACAAAAATATTATCAACTTGATGTAAATAGGTAATTCCATGTGTAACTAAGAGTCTAGTTTTTGATTTTAAAAGACCAGTTGGTCCTAACACTTGTTCGAATATGTGCTTTCCAACATGTGAATCAACCGCACTCAATGGATCATCCAAGAAATAAATGTCTGCATCATTGTAAACAGCGCGTGCCAATGAAACACGTTGCTTCTGTCCACCCGATAAATTAATACCTTTTTCACCGATTTCAGTTTGATCACCACCCGGCAACATATCAATGTCTGGTTTTAATGCACATGCTGCAATAATTTGATTGTAACGTTTTTGGTCCATTGGTTTTCCAAATAAGATATTATCTTGAAGCGTACAATTTTGAATCCATGCTTGCTGTGAAACATACGCCATTTTACCAACAGTATTTACACGGCCCGATATTTTATCCATTTCACCAAGATAAGCGGAGATCAATGAACTTTTTCCTATGTTTTATTAATGACAATAAATTATTAATTGAATTGTTAGATTCTCAAATTAAGAGATTGTGATACTAACCTGAACCAACGGTACCGACAACAGCTACTAAGTCACCCTTGTTTACTCTCATATTAATATTTTTTAGCACAGTTTCCTCTTCACCCCATGAAAATGTTCCATTTTCAATTAAAAGTGGTGTACCTAGAAAATATCAAAATCATATTGATTACCTACGTAAACAAGCAAAATTATAAATGTAAAATAATTCGAAATGCACTTACGTTCAGCTGTTTCATGTGAAACATTAGCTGGATCCAATTCCTCGCAATTCATAAATTTATTTATTCTTTTAACCGACACACTTGTCTAAAAAAAAAGACGTTGAATCTTATAGTTTAAATTGAAGGAATGATTGAATTTAAATTTTACAAAAGAATTAATTTCTATGTCATGCAAAAAGCGCTAAGAAAAAAAAATATTCATGAATTGAATTCTTATAGAAATAAAATGAAATCTGAACAATCGGTTAGATGACGTTCCGAACTTAAATTTTACGTTTCTTATAAGAATTCCATTCAATTTATAACCAAAAGAATTTAAAATTAGAAAAATTAAATATGTACAGGAAATGATAATTATATGTAATAATAATTGTTTAGTCACAAACAAGGAGAAAAACATATTGAAATTACTTACTTGAACCATATTAGTGATGAGCATGGGTAACATGGATAAAGGAAAACGTAAAATGTTGAAAAGTGATAAAGAAACAAAAGCAGTTTCTGCATCCAGTACATTCTCATCGCTAATAAAAACATATACAGCAAAAGTCACCAATGAGACCTAAACAGTTCGTTTTCACAAAACCCCAATAAAAAATAGGAGCCCAAAAAAAAAAAAGAAAAAGAAAAAAATAGGAAAAATTATGTAGTCAGAATAAAAAAATTTGGTTAGATAAAATTTAAAATGTTAAAATTTGTATATATGTTGAGTGTAATGTTGGTTGGAGTTTGGGGATAAAAGATATATAAACAAAAGATTAAAATTTGTTGAAAAAAGAAATAATAAAATCCTTGAACCTCCTCAGCGAAGTTGAAAAAATAAGGTAGAAATTTTTATTTTGAAAATGTTTTCATACCCGATACGACTAAATTAAGAGTATTTATTAAACAATGCACCAGCTTATAAATAAAAACGTGCTTCAAATCTGTACACATATGTCATCAACAATTATAAAAAATTACCTCTAACATATAAACAATTAGCAATGGCAGCATGGCCAATGGCATTTTAATTATGTCAAATAGTGTTATACAGACAAATGCCTTTTCAGCTGTTAAAAAGTGATCATCTCCAGAGTAGATGTACGTAATAAATGTGATAATTGATACCTTAATTGTGAGATTGTATATATTGATTTCAAAAATAATGAAAAAAAAAAAATTAATAAGAAATTAAAAATGAAAAATATTTGGTTTCTATAAAAAGTTTAGAATGTTTCTTCCGAATTATTTTTGTGTGTAAGTGTTTTGTGTTCTTGATTTTTTTTTTCTGCGATTGTTGAGAAAACTTACCAAGAACGGTGCACAAGACCATATAAATGATGTACCAGCATTCAAATATGCAGCCTGTCTCAAAACCTTAATTTCTTTTTCTCTAATTTTAAGTACTTGATCTTCGAAGCTTGGTTCCCATGCATACAATTTTAAGACCTAATTATTTTTTCCAAATTAAATTAATTGAAAAAATTAATATCCAAAAAAATTATATTTTATCTTACCTTAATTCCACTTAAAATTTCATTCATTAATTTAACGCGTTCGTCTTTATTTTTCATTTGACGAATTTGCAATGTTTTAATTTTGTTTGCAATGTAACCGTTAACTGGAATTAATATAATCATGACCGCCAATCCTAAAATATGCAAAAACAAAAGAAAAAATTTAAAAATGAACATAATGAACACATATCAGCGTTAGAAATAATTTACCAGCCAGGACGGATGCTCCCAAAATGTCCCACAGAAAATATAGTGCTAAACCAATTTGTAATGGGGCCGACCAAATCATATTAATGTAAGCTGTTAAATCCATAAATCGTTGTGCATCGACTGCCATTAAATTAACAATTTCACCAACAGTTGATTCTTTTCGTGCGGCATTTGACATAATTAAAGCTTTTTTATAAACAGCACCAATGATAGCCGTTCGTATACGCAAACCAACCAAAAACATTCGTTGAAAATATTGTGCCAAAATTAATGTCTGAATGCCAGCCACAACAAATAGAAGTACAGCAAAAAGCACACCTCTCCACAATGGTTCTTGTACATGTATAACAGGTATTACTGTACCATTAGCATTTTGAATAATCGGTTCTTTGCTAGTGGATGCATCCACAAAATTAATGATTAAACGAAGTAGTTGCGGCGACGTAAATGTTAAGACATCTTGAATAAATTTTAATAGAACACCAAACATAAATGTTGGGCCAAATGCTTTACAAATTGCTGGTAAAATTGATGCTTGTTTGTTTTTTTTTGGACGAGTTATGTTAACTGTTGCAGATGTACTCGTTTTTGTGTATGAGGCTTTACCAGTAAATGCCTCTCTCCTAAAAAAAAAAAAAAAATATATTTGAATTGTCGAAAAGACCTTTATAAGACAGTACTCACGGATTTGTCCCAGATGCTTTAGCAACAGATTTATTCCAATGTTTCAGAAAAACTGGCATAATTTCCTTAGATGAATCTTCGACATTCATATCCCATAGATCTTTATGTTCTAACGGTGTACGATAGCCTTTCCATGCAAGAGGATCAAACCATGTAAAAAATAGACGTGATAGAAAACTAGCCGATGTTTCAGGACATGGATTCTAATCAACGAGATAATTTTTACTTAAACAAATTCCCTCCAAATAATGTAATATTTCATATTTAGTTAAATCATTAATTACCTGTGATTTTGGATATTTTGTTTCTAATGGTGCTCGATCGGCGAAACAATTCAAAAACCATATTGCAAATGTCATTGCAAAAAATATTAAATAACTTGTGAAATTGTAATCTTCATATTCATCCTGAATTGAATGAGCGGTGCGATAATCACGATTACGAACCTGTGTTCGACACTGTGGTATACTACATATTAGTAAGAGAAACCAAAACAGAAATTGTAAACCAGATGTACGTAATCCAAATCTACAATTGAAATATAGTAGAGCTGCTGATAGTGCCTAAAAAATTAATTTATTTTTATTAATTATTGACGAACTACAAATGAAAGTCCAATTGATCCTAAGGCTCAGATTAACAATTTTTATATTAGACAGTTATTTAAATAAGATAATGTCTAAAAGTTAAATCTTTTTAGATATTACGCTTATGTAAGTAAATACGATTGTATGGAAAAATAATACTTCTATTATTTGAATTTTGAGTAAATACAGAAAGATATCTTTCTTGGCTTTCTCGATACATCAGTTGAAATGGATGCCACGACAGTGGATTAAGCAATTTGTATCACCATTCGGAAAAGTTTTGAACATTTTCAAACAAGTTATTTTTAAAGTGAATAGCTTTCCATTTTCATTTCGCCATTTAAATTAATATTTCGTAATAAAAGTGAATATTCATCAATAAAGAAAAACATGTTCTGTTTGCTGTTAATGTGATAAAATTATCATTATTTTGATTAAATTATATTCTTTCAGTTTCCTACTAAAGAATAAAAAAAACAAAACAATGATTCAGAAATGACTTGCTAAATATATAGTTATTCGCAAAAAAGTAAA